>VZSR01000028.1:816087-839398 GCA_013398615.1 Brachypodius melanocephalos | reverse complement strand
CCGCACGGCCCGTCCGCTGCCTGCCGCGCCTCAGCCGCACAGCCGGCGGCCCCCGGCCCGGCCTGCGCCAGAAGCGTGCCGTAAAGAATCAGCATCCCCATCCTGAGCACGCCAAGAAACCTCCGCACTGCTCTGCTTCATAAGTAATAAAGGTTACCAAGCACGTACATACGCTCCAGAGAGGCCTGCCAGCATAGCCTGCAGAGCATGGGTATATCCACACACCCAACCTGGTGCACCTGTAAGGCAGCCCCCTACCCTGTATGCAGAGCTTGCGTAGGCCCAAGGAACTAAAGTTATACTGCGTCAAAAAAGTTAGATTTTCAAAGAAGAAACGCAAAAAGACGTCCCTCAGCTTGCGGGTGGCCCTGCCTGAGCACAGCGGGCTGTGCTTACACAGCCACACTCCGGTGAAGGACTTTCCTTCTGCTCCTTCAGCAACAGGATCTTCCACAGGGCATGGGCATCCCCTCGTGTCCTCCCGCTCCCTTGGAAAGTGAGGCTGGAAATTAATGTCGTGTCAGATTCCAAAGCAGGGAGAAGGTTTAAGCAGACATGGAGCATCTCTCTAGTTTGCTGGGAGAATCACAGTCCTGCAACTTCTGGCCACAGCCCCGGTCCTTCAGCAGCTAGGTCATCTCCTCACTTGGGTTCATACAGCTTTGCCATTCATTACACAGTTGATTACTTTCAGGGGATTTTCACTCCAATACAATGATTTAATACAAGGTTTGGAAATCCTTTGCAAAGGAATTGACTGTGCAATATCGTTGTAGTGTCTGCCACATTAATTTTTTCTAGGGATGGATAAGTATCACCAAGAGTCCAAAGACAGATTGAGATATGTTCCTGCAACAGGCCTTTGCATATTTGTGTTGTTTTTAGAAGATCAGTGAAGTTTCCTCGGTGAAATTTAAGAGCTAACCTCTGCTCAATACTGTTTCATGTGGATCACCACTGTGGGAGTGGTAGAAGTATCTTTTTCTGCAATATCTAAACATAGTATCTAGCACGGATGGAGGGACACTGACAAAAATGAGACAGTAAAATTATTTTTAGTTGTGTGATACATGTGCTCTGCTACTTGATGCTACCCGCAATATTCTGCTGCCTTGAGGATGTAACATAATTTTTTCCATCATGAAAAAAAATAAGAGCTTGGAGTCTAGCTCTGTCCCCAGGGCAGGATCTGCTGTGCTTAAATCACCCTGGACACCCTTCAGTGAAATGTGTCTAGGAAAAAAAGAGAGCCTGCCTCCTCCCTGAGAGAGTGATCTCAGGGCTTGAGTTACTGCTGGGAGTTCCTCCCTAACAGCCAGCCTGCATCACCTTTCTAGTAAATGCAAACTATTATTATTTGGCCCCTTCACAATAATTCCATAAAAGGAAGCTCCTTCTAGCAGATCTTTTGAGTTTCAATCTCTTATCGCATTTTTTGCAGCCTTTTCTAGACCAAACAACAGTTGATTTCATTTTTTTCTTACAGCTTGGTCCCTTTGAAGAAGTCAGGCCCTAGCAAAGCCATGTAAAAATCCCAGTCCTCCCTTCAGATATTGCTTGCTTTCTTGACTCCTGTAAGAGCAGCTGCTCCTACACACACCAGTCCTGCAGCAGCCTTCAATGAAGCAATAAAAAGCCATCCTCTGACAGAAATGGGAGACTCCTCCCTGGCTAAGTGCTGCCACCTCCGTAATTCGGATGCTCCCAGACTATAAAGCAGCCGTTTTCCACTCTGCTGGAGTTGTAGCAATGTAGTTATTTTAGTGGGCCTAGGCAATCAGTGCTGCTTGTGTAGGCAGTTCTTGCCTTATATAGGTGCTCTATATGGAAAGTAAAGCATTTGTGGTTTGCAACAGAACAGTCTGTTCTTGTGTCATTCAGGGTGAGTGGTCTCCTGGTCTGACCTTCTAGAGGATTTCCTAAGCCAGGTAGCTCCCTTTAAGGTTGTTGGGGTGGCTTTGGGGTGTCTGCATGACTGGGTTTGGGTCAAGTTCATTCTCTCCCTGTACAGACAGACATTTAATATTTGCTATGAGTTTTTTCTTACATAGATATATGGGCAATAATGGGAGAGATCAGTGGGAAAAGGTGGGTTACAGATTTGTCTCTGCAGGTGGGGTATAATTCTAGGTGAATTTATATTTCAATGTACTTACCTACACAAAGACTCAGCAAAGGATATGGAAATCAAAGAATGGAGGAAAGTGTAAAGAGAACCTTGCCAGCTATGAATGGGTACTTTAAAATATGAGTGTTTCTGCTGTTTTCTGTTTGTTTCTGCTGTGAGGTAATTATTAGATTTTTCATTGCCTGCTCTTCCATAATTATGTATCAATTGTTTCATGGACCTTAAACAGTCAGGTAGGCAGTGTTCACTAGTATTTCATTGTCCCTTAGCTGCTATCTTGTGGTTACAACAGTGGTAATTTCTCATACTTTGTTTATTACTTGTGGGTTTCAATGTCTCTCATCAGGAGCTGTAAATCAGTAACTCAGTCATTTTACTATGGAGTGATCTTGTTTGTCAGCAAGTTCAGGTAACAGAATGGGTAGAAAGAAGGGTGTGGATAAGGATAAGGCATTAATTTTATGTTAAGGAAAGATTTAACAAAGAAATGAACTACACTGGATGGTAACTTTGAGTCCAGGAACCTCTGAAGTGGGAGGGAAAGCCACACACCTTATACTACTGCTTTCGTGAAATTATGCTTCTTTTCTGTGGATGCGAATTACAGGCAAAAATCTGTATTTGACTTTTAGATAGTCTCAGGCCTGTTGTTTGCCCTAAGGATTCTACTGAAACCAAGCCCCAGACCAACAGAAATCATGCTGAGATGAATGTATGGCAAAGCTTTCAGCCTTTCAGCTGAGTTTTTTCTTGATGTCTTAAAGCTAATGCTTTGTTTACCAACAATAAAGACTTGAAACAGAAATGGACTTAGAAATTAAATGAACCTGCCCCTCAATTCTTCTATGTTTTTTTCACAAACAGGCTCTTGCACAGAAGCAAGGAGTAATCTTTACAGAGTAAGTAAACAAATGGCCTCGTGGCTGTATGTAAAATTTCCGTTATCAAAATACCTTTGGCTGAACTTAAAGAAATAAGACTTTCTGGATGCTAGTTTCTGGACATCCAAGCCAAAAAAACTTGAGATTGGATTTGGTGTGGCTATTGGAAAGAGGCAAGCTGGTCCTTGTAAAATTCCAAAGTCTCTGTGATGACATTTTGCTGAGGGTGATTTGAATTTATCTGGCTATGATTGCCAGATGAATTTGCAATTATTCTGTTAGGTTAAGTCAGCAAACCTAATGTTTAATTTTCATTCTGTTACTATATTCACTTTGTACCCCAGGTAATTCAGAGCTTGTTAGTCGTTCATGAAATTAGAAAATGGGAAGGAATTTGTTTGCCCCTTGAGGTATAAACTGGTATCTAGGGATTTTAGTTACTTTCTTTCAAAGTGCTGGAGACTGGCCACGGCTAAAGCTGGGAGGTGATGGTCTGGCTAATAGCATTAAATCCTCCTGCCTGCCCTGCTTTCACATACCCAGAGTTAAGCTATTCACCAGACTTAAATTCAGAAAGGAATTTACCCCAGGGTAGCCTGGAACCCTGGTGAGTATTTTTGTCCTTGCCTGTCCTTTCGGCTTATTTGCACAAGCGGCCTTCAGTATAATGACTCCACCGTCGTCAAAGGCCCAGGCAGTGACTTGATCTCTTCTGCTCCCTTTTTTGTAGTACGGGCTAACTTACCATAAGCCTTAAGTTTGCAGCTGTGCTAGGAATGTTCTTGTGTGGGTACCTCTTAAAGACCCTTTCAGACTAAATAGATAGTATGTGTTTATAGGCTTTGATCTGCCTAGGTTCTTAAACAAACAGCGAAAATTCATGGATGAGAGTTGAGTCTTAGAACGTCTCCTTGAGATTCTCTGAACATTTGCAAACAAAAGCAAGCGCAGCCTCTCAGTGGTCCTTAAAAACTAGGAACTACCACCATCTCTATCTCAGGTGAAAAACTTTGGAGAAGTTTAGGCACCTCTAAGCTCCAGGATGCAGCAGAATCTAGAATGCAGACACCCTACCTATCACACTGATCTCTGAATAGGTATTTCTGATGGTTCTTGCCTTTTGCCAGAGGAATGCCAGCATGTAATCTACACATCACAACAGAGCTGAGGTTCTCAATTGCACTAATTGAACAAGATGCTTTGTTGCAGTAAATAAGTATATTTAATAGGTTAATTGCTCTCTGGAGAACTGTTCTCTCTTTATTTTATTCCTTCGGAAGACAAATGAAATATTTTGATTTCCTGTTCTAAGCAGACAAGCAGATACTATACCTTAACTACTGTGTTATTTTGCAAATCTGGTTAGCTAAGCATGCTAACACACATATTCCTTACACTGTGCAGTTCCCATAAATGCACAATATTAGGTGTTTGTGAACAAGAGGAAACATGCTTTTTCACACCTCTGCCCTGAGAGCCAAGTTGTTCATGCTCCATTTCCCTCTGGCTGAAGCATGATGTTTTTATGTACACCAAACATTTGCAGTAGCTGGATGGCTACTCCATGCACTGAAGGACAGGCAGGAGGGCAGAGATAGTGTCCCATGTACTAAAGAAAGGACAAGAAGGGCAAATAATAGTTCTATTTTTCTCTCCAGTGTTGTCAGGGAAAGGCTGGTGAGGATCACTAACAGGCTGTTACAGATGGGTCATGTGAGTGTGAAATAATGGCTAAATGAGGTCTCTGACATTAGCAAGGAGAGATGTGAGTTTTAAGCAGTCTACCTCACTGCTGTAAAAGTTGCTTGGTTTTATTCAAGGACTCTATTATCAGAATGTTTGCTAGGCAAAACAAAATCAAAGCCTACCATTTCAAGCCAAGATGAAGTGATTTAAACATATACTAGATAAGGTTGCAGAGTGTCCTAGTTGTTCTGTGCTCTCTGTACTGCTTTCTCTTTCCAAAAGCCTCCAGAACTTTGCTGAAAAATAGGAGTATCCTTGGTAAGTATAGAGCTGGGATATATTCCTAGATTGAAAACCTGTGAATATAGAGAACTTAGATGAAAAAATCAGACCTTTCCCTTCACTTATCAGTAATATGCAGTTGGACCTTTAATACTTATTAATTTACCGTGCCTTAACTTATCATGAACCACTGGCTGATTGTGAATATATTTTAAACCTATTCCTCCTCTTCCCTAAAAATGTGAAAGAAATTAGAATTCTCTCTGGACTGCACAACCTTAATTTGTTTGTAGTACTGAAGAAAGATTTGTTTAAACCAGGATTTTGGAATGCACTCACTGTTTATTTAGTATGAGAGCAGTAACTCAGTGTGAGTCAGCCATCCTCTGCAAAGGGACAATTTTTGGCATTTACTGCACCACAGTCAAGAATTCTTCTCTATTCCCTAGGTTTCAATAAATACAGTCTGCCCTGAAGTTAGGCATTTCATACAAGATCCAAGAGCCACCTCAGGCATGGAGGGAGCAGATCTCAGAGAGACGGACATAGCCTGGGACAAATATCAGTAAGACACAACAATTGACCTTGGGGCTTTTATTTTTTATAGAGCTGAATATTGTGGGAAACAGAATTCTGCCATGGCAAATAGCAAAAATACGGAAAAGACAGAAGTTTAACTGATTTTGACATTACTAAACAAGACATAGATGAGAGACTTTTATTTTTTGTGTGTTTTACCCTGCATTTGCTGATGCTGTGTGCAAGTTGAGTTATCATGTAACTGTAGACTCTACTTTGAGCTGCTGCTAACTTTTTCACATGGTCCATCTGGCCCAACGTGAGATAGGTACAAGCATATGTATGAGTATATAAAAATGGTTCTTTATAGAACCTCTCTAACTCAGCACACCTGAGCAGCTTCTGGTGCAGGTCTGTCCCTCTCCATACCCACCCTGTGCTGATTATCACTTGCCCAGGTTTGTCCCATGGCAAACTTGCTTTTTGTGACAGCAGATAAACTTTGTTTGAATTTCAATACTTTGTCACATGCTTTATCCTGGAGACAGGAAAGATCTTCATCTCATGTGGTGGTGTTAGCCTTTGCCTACTAATCCTTTCTATTGTGTACAGATATTGTGTACAGACTTTGGCACAGACGTGTGAGGAGGAAGTAGTGATTAAAAGTTTCAGTCTCTTCCTGGTGTGTGATTAATTGCAGCGTCCCTGAAGACTATAAGGATTGAAATCAAGTGGTTCTTACTAGATATTTATCAGTCTATCTGAATTACTGACTGACGTTGTAAATCAGTTTGGGCCACTTGGTTCAGTTTGTTCCCTTTGAAAGTCTTTTTTAAAAATTCAGAGAGAGAAAACAGGATTAAACTCAAGTTGCTCTCTATCTGGAACTCAGAAGGATTCTTGTTTAATGCTAAAGCAGAGTGCTTTAACACTAAAGCAGATAGTAGGCTAGAGAAAACTGCATTCCTCCATTTTGAAATTTTTCCTCTGGTTTTTTTTTTTTTTTTTCCTGTTTGGTGCAGGGTTGTAATGAACCTTGACTTGTTCTGTTCTGATTATCATTTTCTTGCACCTAAATCCTAGACTCTGAAAAACAAACTGCTTCATGGAATATGCAAAGCTGGTTATAAAAGTGACTTATATCACCACTAGATGAGGCTTCAGACTGAAATAAACTACTGCACTCCAAAACTAGATTTACACTCTTATGTATTTGGGGGAACTCATTCAAGCATGTGAAGACCTTGTCAACATGATCCATTAGTAACTTGGCACGCAGATGAACACCTTCATAGATCTAATTTACTTAAAAGAGCTCTATTTTCAACTACATAGCCTCCACCTCCAACGGAACAAAGGAGTATTTGTGGCTGTAAGGAGGGAGGGCAGGGCACAGTTTGGGAGACTTAGTGGAGTGCAGCTTTGCTTAGGTTTCAGCCCAAAGAAAGGGGCTTTCAGTGCTGTAGTAAGACAGGAAAGAGAAAGACAAGATTGTCTTCTGGGGAAATGGATGGGAAACCTCCACCTTCACAGCGTTCCATTACAAACCACTTCACTGATTTTTTTTTTTTTTTTTAACTCACCATTTCCAAACAGGTTAGATACCCTTCTGTCCACTTCAGTATATTCAGCCCTTTTGTCCCAGACTGTGTTACCTCAGAGCAGCTGCCTTCATCCTGTTGGATTTCCTTGTCATGATGTTACTGTAAGTATGCTGTTCAGGACTTGATACTTGTCTGCTGGCAAGTCCCCATGAAAGGCCATGAAATCTAGCCCTGAATGCCTTTGGCAACCACACCACCACACACTTGCTTCACTTAAATGGATGATATATTTAGCACTGGCAGTGGAAATACCTGTGTGGAAGTACCCGGCAGATCACCTCCATGACAGCCTGTCTGGGCTAGTTTCTGTTTTGAGGACCTCTAAGCACTCTTTCAACTGTGACTCCCCTTGTGAAGCCAGCATCTTTATCAGTGTATTAGAGAGATGGAGTAAAACTGATTTTTCCATGGTTTTGGTAATTGCTGTTGCTGCCAGCTGCCTCTTAAAGATATTTAGTCCTGTGGATTTAAAGTACTTTCCAACCTGACAAAGTTGACGCTTTTCAGAACAGATTGGTTATATTTTTATCCAACAGATAAACTAGTCTGGGGGAGAAAAGATATATTGCTTTTCTGTGATGAATGCTAGATATTTCCACATGACATTTGGCTAGAAAAAAGCTCTTCTCCATAATGAGTGAGAATTTTCAGACTAGCTAGAGAATCAGTAGTGACTTGTCTCAAGATTAATATAGCAGAAACGAGGGAGAAATTTGTGCTTGCATGGGCAGTGCTCTAGTACCTCTGGCTGTGGTGTAAAGACTCTGACTCACAAGGTTGTGTGGGGCAATTGAAGAAGTTAGAATCTCCAGCAGACAATATGTGTGTGCCTCAGCTGCTGTGTTGTCCAGTCAAGCGTGTTAGCTGAAACCATCTGATCTCAGTGGCATAAACTGGGCTATGAATTGCAACAGAAAGTTGCCACCGTGAGTTCTACAGCTGGAGTCAGCCTCTGGAGTACAATTTTCCTCTTAAATTACCAAAGGAAAAGCAGATAATGCCCTGTTCAATTCCCCACTTGTCCCTTTTCCATGATTTCAGGTGCTTAGGAAGAACAAAGCCAGAATGGCCTCTTCCCTTTCCCAATACGGGTGGTATTGCAGTGAAGTGGTAGGCAACAAATGTATGCATATGGTTCACATATGATCAGAGGTCTCTTCTGGGTGCTGCAGATAAAATTCATGACTCTACATTGCATCTGAACTCTGAACTCTGTCCATTGCTTTCTGCATAGCTGAAGAAAGAGTTTGAAGTTGTTCTGCCTAATTGATTTGGTCACAGAAAGAGGGGTATTTTTTTTCATTCTGGAGACAGTATAGCTCAGGAACGGAGGAATTTCCAGTCAAGGTAGCAGAAGACAATGATTCACCAATCCTGCAGTGCACACACAAGCACCTTCCAGCTCTCTAGTTCTGGCTGTCTGAACATGTGAGCAGCAAACCATATGATGTGCTGGGCTTGATTTTTGTGTGCAGACAATCAGATGCAGCCAGCCAACAGGGGAGGGAGGAGCAAAAGGGCAGGTACTTGCACTCTGAAAATAAAACACTGGGTTCATGCTTATTAGCATAAGTAAGTAAGTAATAATATAGTAAGTATAACATACTGTAATAAGATTTCTGTTGCTTACTCCTCTTAACTTAACCAGTCTTATCTATAAAACCACCAAGTATTTAGCCAAAGAAAAGTGAAGACCATGGCAGTAGTCTAACAGCAAAGACAGCACTGCAACAACAAGGCTAATCACCTATTTGTTAGTCTGTTTATTTTATTACAGGTCAGTGAACAAAAAACAGTCATGAGATGTTAATCTCACTAGCTGTTTAATCTTAACCGCCCCCTCACCATTGTTCTCTCAGGGGCTCAGCAGCAATATCCCCTGCTCCCCTCTTGTAATGACCTCATTTCAGAGTACAATTTCTCTCTGGTATGGCTTTTATGGGGTCAGACTGATGCTGTTTGAGTTAAGATGAAATTTGCTCAGGTCCTGCCACTGGCTGCTGCCTATGGTTCTACTGAATTTGTTTCAGTGGAGGCTCACCAGTTAATTCATAATTTGTGAATATATTGAGCTGTGATTAGTGACAGACCACCAAGGGAATGGGGAGTGTTGTTAGGCAGCAAAGAATGGACATAAGAGGTAAACCATTAAAAACGTACAAATGGGGATTGGAGAATAGACTTCAGTGCCAGTTGGCACTGCAGGGAGATGCTTTTTCTTTAGCTGAGCCCTTTACCAAAATAAGAGAGCAGGATGGTTAAAGGGGAGAGCTGAGAGGCACAGCCCACATCATCCTGCCCAACACTGGATCATATATGGGAGTTGCAAAGCACTGTGGAAAAGGGAAAATGTCTATTCTCTGCCTCCGAAGTGCTGCATCCGCTCATTGTCTCTGCAGAAGCAGCACAGTGCATTGAAAAGCAGTAGGGATGCACTGGGAGAGTGTAAGTTCCCAACATACCAGCGAGAGGAAGCAGTAGAGAAGTGGCTAATGGAAGAGGAATGGATGTCTTAGATGCAAGATATGAGGGTGGAAGAGAAGGAATGGCTGTGAAGATTTAAAACGAACAAACAAAACCCCAACTAATATGTAAGTTGCAAATGTATTACCAAAGCTAAGATAGAAGACATCAGTTAGCTCACCTACAACTAACTGAGGTACATGAAGTCTAGGTCTTTGTTATGTCTTTGCTTCATTTGCTTTCCTCACTTTTGAGTTTGTTCCAGGATTCCTTGGAGAGATTCCTTGTTTTTCTTCTGTAGCTCCCTGCAGGATGTGAATGTTAATAAGCGCAAGCACAGCAGGCAGGGCTGAATCCATCAGGAGAGATGGGGCCTGCAGGGCAGATCAGCTTTCCTCCTGCTGTGTGACATGTGATGCACACCGAGCTCAGGGCTGGTGGGGGGCCCCCTGTGGTCGGCAAATCCAGCACTGCTGCTGGAATGTTTTCTTAGCTCTGTTGCTTCGTGGAGCAGTGGTAAACAGAAGGCTTTAGCAAATCACGGACAAATAGAAAGGCAGAACCTATTTCATGAACATGCTAGGTTAATCTGATATTAGTGGGTTCTTTATGAAGCCAAGTTTTTTGTTTATTTCTTTAAAAATATGCTTTCTTTTCTTTTCACCCAAAAGTGACGGTAGTAAATGTTTTGGGGTTTTTTCAGGGATATTAGGCAGAAGAATGCTTTCCATGTGTATATTACTGGAGCTGACATTCCAGCTCACGAGTGACACCTCCTGCCAAAGTCATGCAATCCAATTTAGAATTGACACATCTGAATGCTGTTCTAAACCCCACTGCTGTCCTTGCAATGGATGCATGGCACATCTTTCATGGGATTGCTGATGGTAGCCAATCTATCATGATAGCTAGCAAGTCACTGTGAAGCTATGGGGTTTTCTAGATTAGGAAGGTTGCATGCTGTAATTTTAAATGAATGGGCCATCTCTCTTCTTGAAAATGTACTTCTGTTATTAAATGATTTCCTAGTAAAAAACAGGCATGGGTTTTTGAGGCATGATCATAATGTTGCCTTTCTTTGTGATGGCCTAAGAAAATATAAAAGGAAATGTATTATAATGAGAAATAGATGTTCTCCAGGAAGAAATCTACTTCACATTTACAGAATTTGTGCTGTGCTTTTTCCTTGTTATTTCATTTGCCTTTCTCATGTATTCTACAGCAAAAGGACGACCAAGCTTAGCACTCCCCCACGTTTCATTCCAGCTAAGGAGCTTGTAATTAAGTTGGATTTGATTTCTGAGAGCATCCTCCATGCATGCATCATGGCAAACATGTCAAAGATAGAGCTGCTGCTTGTTTGTTCTGAGAAACACAGATCTACTGCCTTCCAGGCATAACTCCACCATATATAAATATATGAATAAATATATTTAATAATTGCCGTTATCTAATGCTCATCTGCTAACGTATTAACAAATACCTCATAAAATAGGAGTAGGGTTTAGGACTCTTGCAAAGGGCTACCTTTGTCTGTGGCAGAAGGTATGATGTTTAGGTGTCAGAACAATAAATTACTTGTCTGCAGAATTGCCTCGCTGAGGTTTAGAGCTTGGACTGTTTCAATAATCTCAGCTCCAGAGGGACGTTAACAAAGTTTGGGAGAAGGATGTACTAGTGATAATGCAAACAAAGAATGCAGAATTTACAAGCCACAAGGACATTTGCCAGAACTCCCAAGATAAGGAAGAAACTAACAAAACCAACTTCAGTAACTGTGCTGAAGTCAACCCCGAGGAGGTAGAAGGTAATTCTGGCAATGAGAGATTGCAACCACCAACTCAAATGAGACTGAGAACGTAGACTATAATAGTAGATAGAATACTAATTAATCAGAGAACTAGATAACTTGTAGTCAATGAATATTAATGCCTTTGTTTACTGAAATGGATGAATAGCTATAGTTTTTGATAGTCAGTGTGCTGGCTTAGTGGATTTCACACCCAGAACCCCTTTCTGTGCAGAACTGTACAAAAATCAAGTATTTCACATCTCTGTGGGGATTTGCACACCAGGTAAAATAATCCATTTTGGGAAAACAGACATGTTTTCAGCAGCTTTATTCCCTTGTAAATTGATTTCCAAAATATTTGGCTGCGTTTTTTGTTTGTGTCATTTCCTTAAAATACGTAACATCCTCACACCAGCACAAGTAACGTCAGTTTCTTGAGTGCAAATTCAAGGGTGTTTGGAAAACAACGAATTAACTTGGACTGAAGTGTGAAGTACGTAGCAAGAAAAGTCCTTCCTTTTAATCGTCACATTTACCTGTGTTTCTCACAAAACTTAATTCTTGGGTGACGTACGTCCTTCAGAAGAAGGCTGGGCCTTTCTGGAGGCATTCCAGGAGCGGTTCGGCTCCGTGGGGCCGCCCCTGAGGGCGGGGAGCGGAGCGGGCCCGGCACGGCAGAGGCCGCTCCCTGCGCCGGCCGCGGGGCGGGCCGAGGGCCGGGCCGCATTCGAAACTCGCTTGGCGGGCAGCGCTTCCTCCTCCCCTCCGCCTCTTCCTCGTCCTCCTCCTCTTCCTCGTCGTCTTCCTCCTCCTCCGCCGCGGGTCCGCGCGGGGCTGTGCCGGGGCGCGGCGCCCCTTCTCGGGGCAGGTGCGAGGCTCGGCCGGTAGGGGCTTGCGGAAGGGAAATCGGGGCGCTGATCCTGCTCGGTGTGCCTCGCTTCAGCCATGGCAGCGTGGGAGGCCGCCGAAATGTCCTTCAGTCTGAGCGGCGTGAGAGAGCGGATGCGGGAGAAGAAAAAGGGCGCCTTGAGGACTGCGAAGTTGAATGCCTCGCTCGCATCAAAGATCAAGACGAAGATCATCAGTGAGTGTATTTTGCGTTGCGCTGTGTACATCTGCTGGCTGCTGTGTCAGTTTGCAGCCGGGCCTTTGGCCGTTGCATGGGGAGCGGGCGGCAGTGCCTCAGGAGAGCTCATGTGCTGCTGCTCCGCTGCTTCTCTGCCCGGGGGTTCCGAGTGCATTCAGTGCCCTGCAGATGAGTGCTAAGTGCCACTCAAGGTGCCCGAAGGGATCGGAAGTGTTTTAGTGTACATACATGTAGATACATAGTACTTTAGTGTATATGCAATCCTCTGCAGAAGCTAGGCCAACTGACTTGTTTTTGTGGGGGAAGTAATGCAAAGATGGAACAGGAGATAATCTGAACTACCTTGAAAAACTCGGATATTTCCATTACTTTTATTTAATTGTTTTGAAACTGGAAAACAGGGGTCCTAATCTGCTCAAGGGCAACTCTAGAGGAAAATAGGTTTTTCTCGCATTTTTTGGATAGTGATGAGGACTTTTCTGTAGGTGACTTGTTCAAAGCAAGGAGCATATATTTTTAAACTCAGCACTTGAACCATGCCATCATTCATCAAGAACTGAAGCAGTAGCTTGCTGCCTGAGTGTGAGTGGAGAGCGTCTCTGAAGTGTTGCCTGTTATTACAGGAAATTTTTTCCTGCTGTTTTCTCTGGAGATTTCTATTGCTGGAAAGAAGGAAGGATACTGCTGATTTTGTGAGAGGGCTACTGAGTTGTAGAGATCTGATCTGAGGGAGGCTGGTCTAGGAAGAGAAAGAATTATGATGAGGGGAGAGGTATGGATGAGACCTTGGATGCTGATGGTGTGTGCTGCTGCTCTGTCTCTCACAGACAACTCCTCCACTATGAAAGTCTCCCTAAAGCAGAACAATAAAGCATTGGCTCTGGCCCTCAATGCAGAGAAAGCCAATGCACAGCGGCTCACCCAGGAGAAGATCACCTTACAGAAGGAGGTGAAGCAGTGCCACTTCCAGAACGCTGTGCTGCGGCACAGGCTCTCCATCCTGGTATGGCACCGTGGGGCTGGCACGGGGAGGGTGGCAGGCAAGGTGTGCTGCACTCTCATCTCAGCCGTGGGAGGACTGAGCTGTTGTTGTTAAATGTCTGAATATTCTCCACATAGGGAAAAGGTCACCATTCATTTGCTTATTTTTGTTTCCAAGCTGTGTTCTCCCCAGAATGTGCCTCTGGCTACTAGCATCCTTGTTGGAAGAGATGTTTGGATTTAATATCTTTATGGCTTCTCTCTCTTTATCACCTCAACACAGAATAATATAATGAAAAAAATGGACAATCTTATGGCTGCAGTTAAGATGGCCAAGCTGTCTGAGGTAAACCATGGGAAATGTGAACACACTGCTTTGGGAAGGGAGCTGTCATTTTCTCTTTGCTTTGTGTTGTCTGCTCACCTCAGTGTTGGATGCTTCACGTGTTTTTCTTTGCTTGCTTGAGTTGTGCTGGCTACATCCTTGTTTTTAGCTTGATGTTAAGGATTTCCAGGATAACTTTCTGTAGGAAGAGCTACAGTTTCAAACTGTTTTTCTTTGGATTATTTGCTATATTGGCCAGTAGGCTTTTCTGTTCTGACAGGTTTTGACTTCTTTTCAATTTCTTTTCTGAAGTATTACCATGGCAACTTGGGGTAGGGAATAGGACACTTTTCCTGTGTCCTAGCTCATGGGTGAATGGTAAAATATTTCTGCTTCCTAGTCTGAGATTATCTGAACTAGTTTAACTTCATCCTTAGGCCATGGAGATACAATCTGATTCTGCTAGAATTTATTCCATAATTTATTCCATAACATGAGAGAGTTGCTGGCAGCACTTTACATACTTTCCACAGAAACTGAGTTTCTGCTGTTTCTGTGCAGGAGGCTGCATGAAGGATTTCAAGAACTTTATATCACTCTTCTATTTCTCTTCTTTCCAGTTCCATACAAATGATGCATCCTTTTCCAGTGGCCAGAAGGGCATCATGACTGAAGATAGCTGGGCTGATGATATTGCAGATGGTCAGCTTCTGAGGTGGGGTTTAAAATGATACCATCAAGCTTGTCCTGTATTTTGATATGCTAAACCTCTTGTGTTTTATGTGTGTGCCCAGTTGCCAGCTTTACATGAAATGTTTTCTCTGAACCACCACTGATGGATGCATGTCTTTATTCTGTCTCTACTCCTTGTCTTGTTTGTCCTAATGCTGACTCCTTGCAAAAACTGGTTTTTCTACCTCCTTTCTTTGAGACCATGTTACTTTTAAGCAGTTTTCTCTTTGTAGTTGGTGAGCAGTGCAAGATTTGCTTGAGTGAGTGAATGCCATAGCTGGATACTTCGATGTTTGTTACATAAAAATGCTTAATAGGCACCTGCTTGTATGATGTAAGCTTGCATTCTAGAAAGATGGTCAGAGCAGGATCTCATAAAGTATATTTGAAATCCTGTTTCTCCTCTGTCTAGTCTCCCCTTTGAAGACAGAGCAGTCCTTGGAGCTGCCCACACATGGGCTGTAGTTAGTCTGCTGGATTCTGGGGCCTGTTGTACATGTGAAACATGGTCCATTGCTGATCTTCCTTCTCACCAGGGTTACACAGGTACCAATGAGAGTGCCCATCTCCAAGCTGCATGATGCAGAGCAGCAAGCTGGCAGCTCCACAGCAGTACAAACATCCTCAGGAGAACTTCAGACACTTGCTTCTAATGCAGGAGAACCCCAGAGACCTGCTTCTAATGAGCCCCTGAAAATTGGGCCTGTTGCCTCGAAAGATACTTTGCCACCACAGCATGAGAAGCCTCAGTTCCACCAGGAAGAGAATGGCAAGAAGGTGACTGAAGCAATGGCAACAGAGGAGGCTTTTCATGATTCTCGCATCTTTGGAGGTAAATTGCATCTCTTGATGTTCTTCTGGTATGACTTTGTGTCTGTGCTCAGAAATGCATGAGTGCCACACCTCCAGTTAGCTCTCAACCACAACTCCAGTAGCTCCTGACTGGTGGAACTATGCTCCACTGGGGCTATTATTGCTGGAGTTATGTATATCGCAGAATCAGAGTTTTTACAGGGGTATGCAGCACGTTTGCAGTAGATCAAGCTCGCAAATCAGGCTTTTTGAGTAACAGGCACTGAGCTAACATAAGATTTTTGGAGGTGTCTGAAAGTGCAGAATCTGACTAGGTGCACCACTGTTTCTTCTGGATTTGCCATATAAATAATAACTCTTATACAGATCATAAGTGTTTCTAATGTTATGGCTGTTGAGGGGACTTGCTTTGAGCTGCCCTTGGGTTCAGAGGGATGCCAGCTAAGCAAATTTGGTACACAGTAAGTTTGGGGAGGGCCTGTAGAGACAAAGTCCTGCTTTTTCTATGCTCTGGATTTGTGGCAGTATATGGAGCGAGGTTTTTAGTGGTATGGGTAAAATGGCATTTGCCTCTGCATTTCTCAGCCTTAGAAATTATTTTTTTCTTTCCAACAGAGATCCTGTGCACCACTGAACAAAATCCCAACAATTTGCCAGCACTTGCCTGCGAAAGTCGTACTCTTTCATATGAGGCTGATGAGCTGGCCAAACTTTTCTCTGATCGTCTCTCACAAGGGCACATTACTCAGAGGAGAAAGCGTTCCACCCTGTTTGCTACAAGCACTCCATCTTCTGCTCTGGAAATCTTCCCACACGTCAGTTCCGCTCAGGCAGCTTGGGGTAATTCTGCACAGGACAACAGCAGCTCCAGCAAGAACAACACACAGCAACAGCTGAGATCTCCCAGCCCCCTGGCTTCACCTGCTCCAACTGCTGTTATTTCTCAGAGAAACTCTGTGGGCAAAGAAACCTTTTGTGAGCAGCCACAGACGAAAGAAATGGGGTGTGGCATTGAAACGGACCCCAGCTATAGCCAAGTCCCTGAGGTTGTTCCTGTAAAGGTTAAAATGAAAGGTAACTGTAAAACTGGAGAGAAAAAGACTGTTAAAAAAGCAAGAACAGGAAAAAAGAAAACAACTGCAATTAAAAACAATGCAGAAAGTAGTCCTGATAGATCTCAAGGTGAAGAATGTGCTCAAAATGCAAAGAAGCTTCTTCAGCCAAAAGTTGCAACACGTCCTAGTGAGACTGAAGTCTGTGAGATGGGGCAGAAGGCATGTGAGGGGGCTTTTGACAGGAAGAATAGAAACTGTGGTGTGGAGCACCATTCCCACTCTCCTGATGAAGTCCAAGACTTTGGAAGTACAGATGAGGTGAATCCAGCCCAGCTGCAGAGTCTTGAAAGTGTTGACTTCATGGAACAGGTTAAGAAGGGAGCTACCTTTGAGATACAAAGTATGGAGAGTTTGCTAAAAGCCCCAGTTCATACCTTCTCAAGTCATGAAGTTCCCTCAGGTGATTCCAGTCTACAAAATTCTGCTAAATTCTCAAGTGTGAGCAGAAAGAGCATCAGACAGAAAATCAACAGAAAAACTACAGTAATTTGGCAAAGAGGTGATTCTGATGAGGAATATCTGCCAAACAGTGTGATAATACCAGAGACCAAAGCTGAAGAACAGCCTAAAAAAAGCCAAAGAAGCAGGAAGAATACTGGCAGTAAAAGCAATTGCGATCAGAGAAATGAAGTTAATGCTTCTAGGTCCTGGATAGAGGTTCAAGGAATAGCCAATGAGAGCACAAAGGATTTGCCAGGTAATCTTAAAAAGCGACGGGAAACTTATATTGTCCATCCTTTGAATCTTGCAGGAAACCTGGGTTGTTTCCAGACAGAATTTGAAGGGGGTGAAAATGTACCTCCCAGGTCTGTTTCTGGGAGCAAAGCAAGCAAAATTCCCAGAGCTGTTAAGAGCAATAAAAAACTGACAGGAGGCCTTCAAGAAAAAGGGCAAGGTAAAGTTGACAACAACATGAATGCTTTGGAAAAAGAAACCTCTTGCAAACCCAAGCCTCAGAGGAAGAGGAGTAACTCTCGACCTTCAGAGACTGATTCCCTGGCCAGAAAAAGTGATGATGCCAACATTCTCATTGGAAATTCCACAGAACTTGCATCCAAACAAACTGTCCTGATGGGGAAGTTTTCCTGCATTACACATCTGCTGTCTGAGCCAGGTGCTTTCCTGGAGGAGCAGCTACCTGAGATATCACTTGTAGATAGTCTTACAGATCTTTCACACAGTCTTGAATCCTCCCATGTGAGCAGTTCTGCAGTTTTGCCTGTCAGCTCCAGACTTACAGAAGTACCGGTTTCCAAGAGCTTAAGTACTGAGGGCAACAGAATGCCAGCAAAATCCCCTGTTTGTTTGAAAAACTCCCTGATATTTAAAGAAAAGACTGCAGAGGAAATACCTGGGGAAAGGAACCAAGTGCAGTCAAGTTCTTGGAGCTCACCTTCTCAGGAACCTGGTAGGTGGTAAGCTGGGGAAGGTAGCTGTGTTTGGAGATGAGGGCAAAAAGTCCATGAAGAAAGTGCTCATATTTTCCTTCCTCATCTCTCTTTTTTTGGAGTTAAAGATCAGTCTCCAGTACACCATTTATGCTTCCACTTAGGCTGCCCAGTCATTTCTGTGGCTGCATTTACTTCTAGTTTATCAGCATTTCTATAAGAATTTCTGTCCATTTGTCCATGTGTAGATATTGGGACAAGACTAGCAGCATGTGCTGAGTCTTGCTTTACCACTCTTGTTATCTACAGGGCATGCCTATTAATTTAGAAAATCAAATACTCAAGCAGTTCAGAAGTCTAATTTGATGCTGACCCTGCCTACTAGGGTCAGTCAGTATTACTGGGTCACAGAATATCAAGAAGATGGAAAATTTTTGGTCCAGAATAGTTAGTGCTGCAAGGTGTCAGACTTCATACCTCTAGGTGGTATCTTCACTGGAAAATTAATCAGGAGCCAACCCAAATTATTGTGGTTGTGGGATTTTTTTGTTTGTTTGTTTTTTAAAAGGATTTGGAGGGCGTATCCCTGGGCTGGTACTACAGTAGTTAAACTGATCCTTTTGGGGAGTTTGCTGTTAATGGATGCCCTGTAAAGAGAGTAGTTTTATGGGGTTTTCCTGTTCAAACTGAAGTGGGCTGTACTTTGTAGAGAGGGAGGAAGTTTGTTCTCCTGCCCTCCTCCTTTCAGCTGACTCCACTTGGAAAGGTGCAGTGCCCACTGGTCCTGTGTCTTGCTGAAATCGTAGGTTGCTGGTAGGTTGGGTGTGTGCCATAAGCTTGCTGTCTGCTCCGGGCTGTAAGCTCCTGGGCATTACAGCTATCAAATTGAGTTTTTATATCATTTTTCTACTACATCAGGGCCCATGATACTATCAGTATTAGTGATCTGTATTTTTTCACTGAGGAACCTAATTTGATTTATGAGCTAACTTTTGAGGAGCAGATCTGGTATTTTTGGATTAAAATGGTCTCCTGAGTTTAGAGGGAATACAATTGGATTTTGCATTGTGCATGTTCAGAGAAACCTGGTAATGCAGCTCTTTCTATTTGAAAGCTGTTATTTCTTAGGATATTTGGGAATGATTTGGAATCACGTTGCTCAAACCACGTGAATGTCTCCCTTTACAGATATCAGGCCACTACGGGACTTGAACAATTCCAGGGTTCTGTCTCACTCTGGCTCTGAGGAAGCATCAGGGCGCTCATCCAGGCGGAAACGGAAAATAACCTGCTACAAAGAGCCACCAATGAATAGGTTGGGCTTTAAACTATTCCTTCCAAAGACTTTTACCATGCTGCAGCCCCTGCTCTGCTCTCATGTACTCTCTCTCCAGGGATCCTCTGTTGCTTTGTTTAAAGTTCTTCTTCCCATTTGTGTTCCGTGACCGTCCTCTTTTACCACTGTGTGGTTATGCCAAAGTTCTGCATCAGCACACAGAGGTGTTTAGGTTTCTGGTAACAAGCTACCAAAGATGTTATTTTACTTGTTGAAATGAGCACATCTCTTGGCAGACTGCATCTCTGGTACTGCAGTGCTAATGAGGCAGTAGCACAAGGATAAAATACAGACTAAAGACAGCTGAGCAAAAGACTTGATTTCATTTATATTCTGTGATGACTAAAATTTTACACACTTGAGTAATATTTTCCTCCTGAGAGCAGGCTGTATCTATATTTACTGGCAGATATGATACCTAAACAAATAGCTGCATCTTTTCCCTAGGAAACTGTAGATTCAGTACTTCCAATGGCTATTGCACAGTCATGTACTCCTAAAATGACAACTTTGTTGTTGTGTAATGTTACTGGATGTGTTTTTCCCTGCAAAGTGTCACAGTTTGAACTTTCCATGAAGAGCTGGTTATATTGCACCAGAAAGTATTCTTTACTGGACAAGAAACAAACTGTACCACTTAATCATCTTATGGGGAAGAACTGCACTAAAATCAGAACTTTAGAGACTAAAATCATACATGTAATTCAAGGAATAGTTGATGTTTCAATGTAACCTTTTTGGTTCTGCAGGAAACTGAGGCAGGGTGACCCATTTACAGACACTGAGTTCCTCCACTCTACTCTCTATAAAAGAAAAAAGAAGCCTGTCAAAGCCAAGGGCATGACCAAGATGAAAGAGAGCAAAGAATGGCTTCCTGAAGGATGTCTCAGTGCCAACGCAGTCAAATCCATAACAACAGAAAGGATTCAGGACTAGAGCAGTGGTTGAAAGGCAGCCCCTAGAAGCTCCCGTGTTTAGCAACAAGGCTGCAGCTTTGAACGCAGAGGCCCAAGCAAAGATGGAGCTGGCTGACCAGGCAGCTGAACTATTCCAACTAAGGAAACCCAAGGACCACTTTGACAAATGGAGCCTTGTACCGTGGATTTCTTCTGTTTTCAAATCTTTGGGACTCATGAGGTGAGGAAAGTGGTTGACACAAATTGATGGATGTCTGTTTTAATGATGGGCATGGCCCTTATGTGCTGTATGATTAGCCCCTAGTTATCTTCTGTTTCCTTCCTCTTCTCTTCCCCCGTGTGCCATGTAAAGCTCCCTGCAGCAGATGAGCCCCATACCAACCAACATTAAGGAATATTTGAAACACAGGGTGCTTAGGACCAGACCTAAGCATGTTTTGTCTCAAACATTCTGAGTTTTGCTACAGGAAAGGTGATTGGAGGAGAGGGTCCCATGGGACAGAGCTGTTTAAAAACATCTCCCCTTTTCCTATCACTCCTTGCCCTTGTTAGAAAGTACCCCTTCAGCCTTCCTGTAGCCCCTTGAGGTACTGGAAGATAAGGTCTCCCTGGCACCTTCTGTTTGCCAGGCTGAACAACATCAACTCTCTCAGCCTTGTCTTAACAGGAGAGGTATTTCAGCCCTCTGAGCATCCTTGTGTCCCCCCTCTGGCTTTGCTCCAACTAGTCCATATCCTTAATCTGGAAATCGCAACAGTACTCCAGAGGGGTCAGCTGTGTTTCAGGAAATCCTGTACCCTTCCATTGTAGACTGAGCACCCACTGGCTCCAAGCACCACCCACTGGCTTCGAGCACTTGGTTTTTTCAGGGTCTACTGGTGTAACTTCCAAGGTTATTGATTATAAATGTTTGAGAGAGTGGTGGGGAAAAGAAGGGATCGGACTGGTAGTGAAAGGGAAGGAAATGTGCTTATTTGGAAGCAGGAAAAGTGCTCCCTCTTTGTGGCAGAGCAGGCAGAGGGCTGCTCTTTTCTTCTTACTGCTTCTCCTTAGCACCTCAGCAACATCCATCAGTTCATGAGGATAGGCTGGGTCTTGTTGTACTCTGTACTTAAAGGACTCCAAAAGATGGAAGCTTCATTAGTAGAGGGAAAACAATGTCATCTGCAGGCAGGCAAATGCTACTACATAGCTTACATTTAAAGCTGTACTGTTATTAAAAAACTAGGAAACAAAAAGCCCAGGATTCAAAAATGCCCTCTTATTTATTTGTTCAGTTTTCTGGAAGTTACCAAGCTTTCTTTGGTACTCTAACTCTGGAAGCCAGGTAGGAGCTAGTAAATAACAGGGAATTTGTTATAGGTGCTGTTGTATTAGAACCTGCCTATGTTGACCTACTGATGTCAGAAGCCAGGCAGGAACACCAATTTCCAACTGTTGCCAGTAATTTTTTTCATTGCCTCTGTGGGTCAGAAATGGGACTTTCTCCAGCTGCATTTACATGCTTGTGCTAATAACGGAATAGTAGACTGTATCCCTTCACATTGAAGGTACAGAGACAGCTGCTAGCAGTTACAGAGCTCTGCTTCAGACACATGGCAATACCAGCTCCTTTAGTCTAACGTTTTCTCTATCCTAGTCACCACCTACAGCAGCCAGCTGGAGGGGGAGAGTTTCTTCACGTTTAACCAGTTTCTGTTTTGCTGAGTGATGATGTATCAGTTTGTATTACTCCCCTAATAAAATTTCAATGCAAGTGGTATCTTCAAATTCTTGTACACTACCGGATGCTTACCATGACACCACACAAGACAGCTTTGCCTAGGCTAGAACAAATTAAAACTTTATTCTACGGGAGATACTTTGTGTTTATATCACATTCCAACAGTCTGTCCCAGCATGTATGGGACTGTGCTGAAAGCTACTGGAGGCTCTCTCTGTGGCAGAGTTTCCTCATATCTGCTAATCACACAAAGAAAGGAGACACAAAAAATGTTAGTTGGCTTTTATTTTAGTCTGAATTTAAAATATCCCTTAAAAAAAACCCAACACACAACCATGGATGGAATAAGTTTTCACAGTCATGATCTGACTAAGACAAGGGTAAGTAGTAGCCCAAACAACTGGAGAAAAGTTTGCACCTTTATGAATTGTGGGGTGAGGGAAGAGGTTAACAGTTCCTATGCTTCACATCCAGTCAGAAGGGGCACAGCTAAATGCATGCCCTGCATTTAGAGACTGCAGCATGGCTTTGGTAGGCTCTTAGCCTATAAGGCTTGTTTCCAGCATTTACTAAGTGCTACTCAAATGCTACAGTCCTGCCTGTAGCAATGGAACCAAATCCCTTGGTTTCAGGATACTGTGCTCTGGTTGGCACTACCAGATCAATTCAGGAGGGCTGCAGCAGAGCTGGCACAGCCCTCTGAGCTCACACGCACCGGGAAATACTGCAGAGAGGACGGTATTCATTCCTGAGGCCTGCTGGACAGCAGGTCACTGCTGGTTTGACCAGAGCTGTGACAAACTGGCCTTCAGACTGAGAGGAAGAGATAAAAATAGATCAAAGTCAGAGAGAAAGACATCAGGTCTGCTGTGAACAAAATTAGGAATCCAGACCCATACCGCACTTTTATCAAATTCATCTGAGTAGCAAAAGTAGGGCTTAGCCCAGCAGCTCAAAGGGTTTCAGAAAACATGATTTTCTAAAAGTTTAGAAAGTGTCTTATGTTCATTTTTATCTAGTGTTTGTAATGTTACACAACAAAGCATGACACAGAGCCACTTACACCAGCAATGACAGAAAAGCCAGGTACAAGTTTTCTCCAATATCCTAAAGTTCCCATTAGCTCTTGTAATTCTTTCTTTGATGAGGGCACTTGTATTTGTTCTAATTCCTTTCAAGTGTTTGGAGGAACTACTGCATTGCCTGCATCTACCAAGGACCCAAAATCTGTGTTTCTTTACTTGGTCCTTGACATTTTTCAGGCAGAATTTCAATTTCTGCTTCATGTAATGCCTCCCATTGCTGCTGCTTCTCCCACCTTTTCATGGGAATCTCCTTCAATTAGAGTATCATCTATATATTGGTATAGTTTCACATCTGGAGGGAGTGAAGAGTGTCTGCAAAAATTCAGCAAGATTGAGCAATCATGGGTGAATGTTTGTAGCCTGGAGGGAGCCTATTAAAAAACTAAAACTGATGAGAGAACAACTGCTAAGGAAGCAAGAACAGGAAAAAAGAAAACAACTGCAATTAAAAACA
>VZSR01000028.1:715747-815987 GCA_013398615.1 Brachypodius melanocephalos | reverse complement strand
TTTTCTTGAGGAAAGATACCTCCAGTGCCTGTGCTTTCGCAAGAGGACTCCAGTGTGAGCAGATAGAGCATCAGACAGAAAATCAAGAGAAAAACTAGACTAGTTGGGCAAGGAGATGATTCTGTTAGGAATTACTGTCAGTGTGGTAATAGCAGAGGGCCAAAGCTGAAGAACAGCCTAAAAGAAGCACAACAAAGCACAAGACAGTGCCACTTTAGACACTTTGTTAGGGGAGCTTGAGTAGAACCCATGCCTTAAGCTTTGGGCATAGAGGCCAGCTTCTGCTTCAAGTTTTCAGCAAGCTTGTCCATGAACTCAAAGGTGTTCAGGTAATCAGAGCGTGTGACACTGGCAGGGGGAAACAAAACAAGACAGGTATTAGTTTTACAGACTCTCAAATAATCCAGACAGGGGAAGACTATTCAAAGAACTCTATGTTTTGCCTCTAAAACCAAGAGTTCTCTCCTACTCATCAGGCTGGGTTTTCTTGGCCAAAAGGCTCCAGAAAGAGGTAGCCAGGTGATGTTACAGTTATGTAGGTCTTCTTCATT
Organism: Brachypodius melanocephalos; assembly: GCA_013398615.1. Lineage (NCBI taxonomy): Eukaryota > Metazoa > Chordata > Aves > Passeriformes > Pycnonotidae > Brachypodius > Brachypodius melanocephalos. The sequence goes on along the minus strand of VZSR01000028.1, from coordinate 815,436 downwards.
TATTAGAATCTGGCCAACATAGCTGCACTAGCTTTAAAAAAAAAAAAAAAATCTTTGCAGTTCCTCTACTTTTTTCTCCTGTTCATTTGGTGCAATAGCAGGGAGAGAGCAACCTGGACTAAGCTGCTTGGGTCAGGGAGTGTCTCATGTTCTGTTTGTATAGCACTGGGTACAGGTGAGTCCTGTGAGACAGACTCCTGTTCTTTACCATAGTAAAAGTAACATTCCAGCAAATGCTGTTCAGCACCACCATGTAAAACAGCCTCCTCTAAGCACAGCTGGTTATTTCATACACTTACTTAGGCAGGCCTTTGATGCAGGCAGCAAGGTCCTTTGTCATGAAGCCAGATTCAATGGTCTCAATGCAGACTTCTTCCAGGGCAACTGCAAAGTTCCCCAGGCTAGGGTTGTTGTCCAGCTTAGCTCTGTGAGCGAGGCCTCTTGTCCATGCGAAGATGGAGGCTGAGAGAGAATGCTGAGTTATTCTATCCATCTTGAACTTCCTGAAAGTTGCTCTAAATCATCATGTGGAACAATAATTGCATTTAAAAATACCCATAACATGGAAAGCAGACTGAAAAAAAAAGACAGAAAATCTGGTATGGGAAAGAACACTTATCTTCATCCTTTGCCCTTTGTGCAACTCTTAAAAAAGACAAAGCAGACCTCAGAAACTACTCACTGCCTCCAGTAATCTCTCTGTGCATGTAATTTTATTTTCCTCCTGCCCAAGTCAGAATGACAGGTGGTAGGACTCTAGTTACAGAGAATATTGTGTCAGAAGGGTGCAGTCCTTTTTCTAACACTACATTATGCTCTGGTCTCAATGCAAATTTAGAGAACTCTTTCCCTCATGTTCCATTCCAAGTGCACTTATACTCTGAGTGTGTATGTGGCTTGGGGTGTGGTTGGTTCTTTTGGCCTATCAGAAAGAGGAGTAAAATAAAAAACAACCAGCCTAAACCTTAAGGCCTTGTGGCTATAAACCAATTGTTTCCTGAAGAGTGAGTGCATATCTCAAAGGCTAGGTTAGGCCTAGCTTACTGCTTGCACTCACTCCATTCCAGCCTGCTTTATGCTTCAGGCTGTAGCTGTGTCTGTAGAGACCCAGAGAAACTGCCTGAAGTCACAAGAGGACTGTGGGGGTGTGTGCCCTCACCTCCCTCAGGCCACACTGTGAGCTGAGAAATGCTCATTAGGCCTTGACAAACTACACCCAGACTAAGCCATTCTCAAGCTTATCAGAAACCCAGGAACTAGTGGTGTCTAATGAACATCTTTTATTTTAATGAACAGCCTTGCAAAGGTATTTTTCTTGCCTGAGTAACAACTGAACTTTCAAAGAAAGTTGCTGACTTGAATTGCAGCCAGGATGGCAAATTACTATGACTAAAGCCCACTCTCTTGTAATCCCATAAATAGTGACCCAAAGTGAGACCCCTCAAGCTCTTGATTAGAAGGAGCTAATGCATACTATACCCTACTCTCTAACAAACCTTTAAAAAGCAGCCCAAAGTGAGATCTTTTGGAGCTTATGATTCCCAGAAGCTACACATGGAATCACAGAATAGTCTGAGTTGCAAAGGACAAAGAAGGATCACTGAGTCCAACTCTTATGTGAATGGTCCATATAGGCACTGAACCCACACCCTTGGTGTTATTAGCACCATGCTCTGACCAACTGAACCCATCTCAAGAGAAGGAGCTAGTGTGTATGTCTTGAACAGTGATACTTGGATGGCTGTAGAGCCAACCATGGACTGTTGGTACTGACATGCCATGAAAAAGAACAAGATTTGACTGGAAAAGAGGGGCCAGGTGGAAAAAGGAGAGCACTTTTCTGTGAGAAAGAACCACAACACAGTACAGTGCAAGAACAAAAATGAGTGGCAGAAGTGGGCATGCAGTATAGGGTGAGATTGAGACCAAAGACCCGCAAAGTCCTCTGACCCATTTTGAGATGGGCCTGAAAGAATGGACTGCACTTGATTACTGATGTAGGTAAAAAGCAAGAAACCCGTCCATAAAAAGGTACCCTCCCAAGCCCAGGTGGTGCCCCCAGGGCCCTGGACATGTCAGCAACCAGAGCAACGCAGCTGGATTGCCACTCATCAGCTGGATCAGCACTGAAACCAGGACTGGCATCCCCTCAGCTGGATCAATGCTGTAACCAGGACTGGTGATCTCTTTTTCTTTCTCTTTTCTCCTCCTTTCCTTCCTTTAATTATCTATTTTTTTTCTCTTTTCCTTTCTTACTTTCTTTAATTCATCTTTCCCTCTTTAATTCCTCTCTTCCCTTTCACCCTGTCTCTTTATCCAAAACCCTGTGTGCTTATATAGTAGGTCAGGGACTAACACAGCAATTACCATGCCACGTGCAATTTACTGATCTACTTTTTGACTCTTTGCAGACCCTCTGACTTTTGTTGTTTCTTTTGATCAATGAGCATTTAAGAATCTTAGGTATGTGCTTCCCCTTAAGGATCATCAGTCTGGAAGAAAAATGCATTATGAACTGCAAGGTTCACCACTCAGTGGTGTAGCTGTCTACAGAAAGGGTGCAGATGTTCTTACTCCAAACTTGTTCTTTCATGTGTAGCTATGATGAAGGGCAGTGAAAAGCAGCTCACCAATGGGGTTAGTGGAGGTTTCTTGGCCCTTCTGGTGCATGCGGTAGTGACGAGTAACTGTCCCATGAGCAGCTTCCGATTCAACAGTCTTGCCATCAGGGCAGATCAGCACGCTGGTCATCATCCCCAGAGAGCCATAGCCTACACAATACAAGTTACAAAAGTTCAGGGTCTCCTTTGGACAGCTCCCTCAAATTCCCCTTCATCTCCCCATCCTACAATCCCCCTACATCCTCTCGCTGATGTGAAAATCCCTCAACAGCAGAGCTGCAGTAGTGCTTCCGCAACTAACTGGCAAGTCCCCCTTCACATCAAAATAACAATTCATCTCAAAATGAAGTCCTGCTGAACAACGAGATAGAGATATACAGACATTCTGCACCATTTCAAGAAAATTAGTTTTCTCACCTATTTTGCTGAACAGATTTCTACTGAAAAGGTACAGTAAGAGAACAGTAAGTGTTGGGCTGCTTGTCTTTCACATGGGGTGATAGGAAACAAACCAACTTCTTATCAAGAGCATCTGCTCTTGTGAGAGGAACCAGCAACTTCTGATATTGGACATTCACACCACTTCTAACCCTGCAGGTTTCAGAGATCTGCATCTCTGAAAGCTGCTTTGTTTAGCAGTCCAACACACATCCTTGTTCTGTGGGAGGCAGTTTAGTGGCATTACTTCAGAAAGAGCATATTACATAAAGCCACACATCTCATCCTGTGTAATTCTGAATCCGTATTTGTTTTGGCACCAGGCACCTTGGTTATATAGGATTTTGATTAAGTATTGCAAATATATAAAGTTAAACATATCAATCTCTCTCTTTACACCTGACCGGTATCTGTAGGTCCTGAAGGTTTTATTACTTATGTGCAGAGCACCTGCCATCACACTCAGCAGCAGTCACCTTAACTCAAGCTGTCAGTGACAGAGAACCAGCTGTCTAAATACTGTCCTTTAGAATAGAAAGCCTACCAGTTATCAAGGTGGTAGGAGCTTCCCTTCTGTAAATAAATACAACTACAGAGTCTACATTCAATAGATTTTCTTGTAAAAGCAAAATCGGAATTTTTTGACTGCATGATACCTCCATGACTGGCCACAGGTCTGAAATACAAGTTTTGAGACCCAACACCACCTCCTGGGCCATTCCATAAGATGTCATGGAAGGACACGAGAGACTATTACTAAGCCTGCTTCAGTGTGGCACAGGAAGCACTCATACCTTGTGCAACAGAGTCAGACTGCACATCGCCATCGTAGTTCTTGCAGGCCCAGACAAAGCCTCCTTCAGATTTCAGGGCCTGAGCAACCATGTCATCAATGAGCCTGTGCTCATACCAGATCTTTTTGGCTTCAAACTGGGACTTGTATTCTCTAAAAAACAAAACCCAAAACACGTTGTCATATAAACAGGGATTGCAGAGTTTGTACATAGAGAGGTGCAGAGATAAGACAAAAATCAACTCCCCCCCAGCATTTTCTTCACTCTTCTTTTCCCTTGCCTGCTTTGCTAGGCTTTAGCAAGGCTGCTTCAGAGTCATAGAGGCACCCACAGAGAAGTTATGACTTTATTAGAAGAGATGGACAGCACAGCCACATTTAGAAGAGCTTTCTGCATCAAGTATTGTGCCTTGCAGGACAAGGGAGACTGTGACAGAGATTACATCCACTGTGCCCCTGAAGTGTTGCTGAGTGTCTGAAAAAGCAACTCACAAGGCTGGAGAGGATGTTCCTGCTGCAGACTTACGCAGTGCAGTAGGGAGCACACAACTATTACCTGTCATAGATGTCCTGGAAGATGTCTTTGAAGCGGCCATCGTATCTCTTCAGAATGGTGTTCTTGGTGCTCATGTAGAGAGGCCAGCCTTTAGACAGCGCCATTTGGAAGGAACTGTGGGCAAAATCCTTAATAGACTGGTCAAGATTGTACATTCCCATGGCCACACCACCACAGCCTGTTAGTGGAGGAAGAACAGATAGGAATCAACTAGATTTAGTTTTGGTTTAAGAATTTTATTCTCCCCATAGCATACTCTGGCTGGCAGGCAGGTTGGTACTCTCCCCATGTGTATTAACCTAGTTCTCAGTTTAAGGCTGGTTCTTTCAGGAGAAGATTTGCTTTGCACTACCAGCTCAAAGCTCCAGCAGTTCTGTGACACATGGATAGGAAGGTGGTTTTGTTTTACAGGTAAGTACATCTTAATAATGTGATCTAATCCCTGTAAGAAGTTTTGTTCTAATCCAGCCTAAGTACTCAAACACACTTCTGAAGGAAGTGAGTGCACTTGAACTCCTACTAGCCATTTAAGTAGAACAGCCTTTTTCTATCAAAGCAGCAGGCAGCAGTTTGAACCATGAGATCCCAGTCAAAGCCAGAAAAGGATGTGCTCACACCTTAAATGCTTTGCACCTTCAGAACTAACTCCAGCAGTCAAGGACTGCTTTGCCTAGCTCAAGTAAACAAGACTCCACATGAATTCCTGCATTTTTTTAGCATGTGTGGCCTACCCTGCAGCTTTGATCCACCTGCTCAGGCTCACTGCTAGCAAGCTGTGGGAAGAACGTGCCAGTCATGTGGGTGCTCGGGCAAGCCCTGAGAAGGCTCTGAGGAACTATCAACATTCACATGACTTAGATTGTGTAAGGCAGATGTGTCAGAAACACAAATGGAAGTGTGCTGAACTTGCAGCCCAGCTCACCTAGAAGAAAGCAGCACTCAGATCATAGAAGAGGATGATTGTGGGTGAAAGCACGGTCTAGAGCTTCATAAGAAAGCTTTGTCATTTTCAGAGCACAACCCTGTGTTTCTAGTGAAAAGTAGATACCATGTACTTAATTTTAAGCACCTCACTATCACCATCTAGCTAGTTTTCGTACAGTACCAGTATCAGAGATCTTAGCTCTGGAAACACCCAGAGTTTTTAAATACCTCCCCTAATATCCATTTGTCCTTTACCCCTAGATGGCTGTTGCTATATGGACATACATGCAGAATGAAGAGGGGAAGCCAAAGGAAGTTTATCTGCTTGCCAAGATAGCAATGTCATTTAAAGCTGATATTGGCAGGGAATGAAATTCCTGTTGTTACCAGTGAAAAATACATGTTGTCCCTGTACCTCCCCTATGGAGTCAAGGACAATTCAGGGTGTGATCAGCTACAGAGACCGTGTCCTCAGGGGCTAATCTAATATGACTGTGCTTCTGACGTGTCTCTTTGATCTCAGGAAGATTTCAAGGAACTTTCAGTACTTCACAAATAAATGAAGAAGGCCCAAACTTTCTCCTCCACTTTACCTCTAAGTAATATTTTACCATCAAACAGATCTGACTGATAATTCAAAGTTAAATTAAATTCAAAATACTAGTTTTAATCACTAATTAGAGAAAATACCTACTTTCAAAGTTATGGACCAGATATGTGACTGGTTTGCCTCCATCTGTGGGAGTATAGGTCATCTCTACTTTTCCAGGCCCAGGTACCACAAAATCAGTTGCCCTGTACTGTTGGAAAAAAAAAATTACCATGACGATTTTATTTATCAGGAAGAGAGATAAAAGACAGCCCTCATTTGGGAGAGCAGGTTACAGAAAAACAGTTGCACTAAAAACCCCATTAAGCAGACTTTTTATTCAGCCATAATGTCATTGAATTATTTTACTAGAGATTAGAAAGACAAGAGTCATGGAATCACTTAGGTTGGAAAAGACTCTTAAGATCATCAAGTCCAACAGTTAACCCAGCCCTACCAAGAGCACCACTAAACTGTGTCTTTAAATAGTCAAAAGTCTGCCTGTTTCAGAAGCCATCTTCCCCTTTAGGGGAAAAAGCTCACAAATTCTTGGGCCCCATCAACTGGCAGAGTTATGTACTTTTGCAGATGTGCTGAAGTTTTAAAGTGTAGAGTATTTAGACTGTTGTGTGGTTGGTGGTAGAAAGGCTCCTCTCCCTGACTCAAAAAAGCCATTCATACTACAACTGCTGATCTCATAAGTATCAGGGCTCATACATCATACAAGATGGCATTTGAAAGGCAACCTGTAGTAAGAGTCTTTGAAGTGAAAAGCTTTAAGTATTTAAATGATGTCTCATTTTCTCAATTCTCCTGAACAGTATTATTTAAGGTTACATTTCCTCGAAATTTGTTATTCTTTTTCATGTAGTTTCCCTCCTATCAAGGGAATCTGTTCACTGGGCTGTTCTTATGTTACTGTCTTGCTCCTATGTCCTTTGTATGTTCTTATATTGTTCCTTTCTTTAATCTCATACTTGGGTAGGATTTCAATCCTTCCCCTTTAATCCACTGTTTCCTATTATTATTCTGACCTTCTCAATTGTTCACAACCTTTAAGGATGTTGAATCCCATTCTTTTCTAGTGTCAGGGTTATGCAATTCTTTTCCTCTTGAAAATTTATTATTTTTCCTTCCTATCCCAGGTAATCTAATGACTTGCCCTCAGTTTGCAGGTTTAGTCACCCATTTAAGCCTTTGGCTCTTCTGGAAGACTTCTTTTGCCATGTTTGGTAGCTTCATAGCATATGATTGCCCATGGAGAACAGTATGACTGATTCTTATCTTCCAGGCTACCCAAAGGGCACAACACTGAGAATTGTTCCAGGGCTTTCCACAGCCTTGTACTCCCACTGTCAGGAGAGCTCTGGTGAAAGAGGTTTCCCTGCTTCTGTACCACAGCCTGATGTGCCCATGTCAGATACCAACTCTGCAGGTATGCTGTGCAAGTTACAGAAGCGGATCACAGTAAAAAAAAATTTAAAAATACATAGAACAAAACCACACTCCCATACAGAAGGCAATTTTGCCCATTTCTAGAAATCCCTTATTTTTATCCATTTTTGCTGTGAGCAACATTTGACACCAGGAAGTCCTGCAAAGTAAGAAGGTGGGCAGTCTAAAGGACCCTTTCTAAAGATGTTCTTATGTAAGAAGGAGGGTTCTAGAGAGGTGAAGAACAGTAACTCAGCAGAGTCAAGTGTCTAAGTACAGGCCCATGTAATCCAAGCACAGCCTTCTGAATGCTGTTTACACAGTGACACTGTTCAAGGAAGAGAGCCATGAACCAGGCTCTCCCACACCTGCCAGGGGCAGTACAAACAAAGGGCTAGCATGTAAGTGCTCCCAGGTGGAATGCAAGGGACAGAGCAGGGGCACAGGGATGTCTAAGTCTTTGGAGCTCTATACCAGTCAGGAATAAGCCTGTTAAGACAAAAAGAAGGGTAAGCACTGAAGTGACTCACTTGATCCCCGTAAGCGTGACGGCCGATGACAATGGGTTTCACCCACCCAGACACCAGCCGGGGAATGTTCTTGCAGATAATAGCCTCTCTGAAGACAGTGCCCCCTAGGATGTTTCTAATTGTGCCATTGGGAGACTTCCACATCTGCTTCAACTTGAACTCCTCCACTCTCTTCTCATCAGGAGTGATGGTTGCACACTTTATGCCAACGTTGTATTTCTTTATAGCTTCAGCAGCTTCCACAGTTACTTTATCATTTGTAGCATCACGATGCTCAATGCCCAAGTCATAGCTGCAAAAAAAATGCACAAACACGGTCAGAACTGCCCAGGACATTTGTTGGTGTTCAACAGGGAAGAAACAAGACCCCATATGTGCTTGTGAGTGTAGTTCCAGCATTCTGCCACTACTGAAGTTATCCCTCTTCCAGTGCAAATGCTGCTGGACTGGAAGAAAATAGACTTATACAGTGACGTTTCTCCTGGTAGTGGAGAAAGGAGAGCTTCAGTTTATGGCTGAGGTTTGCTGCCAGCATGGGACAGTATCTCCTCTGCCTTGCCTTTGGAGCTTCCTGCAATGGCAGCTGTCAGTTGAGGATTCTAATTATATGGAGCAGCAAAATCCCCAGATGAGTATGAGCCTTTATTTCAAACCTCTTGTGCTGAGGGCTCTGGCTTCCTTCATGTACTGAGCACATGAAGCTACACTAGGCTTAAAAACTGCTACGACAATGGGCCCACAATCCTGCTCTGGCAGCAGAACTGCCAATATTGCCCTCAAACATCAGAGGAGGGTCATTTCCAGACTCACTGTTTTAATAGCTTTTGGAGAACAATGGGTGCCCAGCATGGGACAGCCCTGAAGCACAGCCAGCTGTACAAGAATCTAGCCATTGTGCTGCCTCAGCCAGGGGTTTGCTTGCCCTCCTCCCACCCTCTTTGAAAAGGGATGCTCTCCAGACTGTGTGCATGTATTATGCTGCTGGGTTCCTGTCTGCCTGGCTCCCAACACCAGCAAGCAGAAAGCCTGATGTAGGTGGCATACAATAATAGCTCCAGCAGCAGGGGAAGAGGTCAGACTTGTGGGTTTAACTATGGCAGATACCACTGGAGGCCTCTGTCCACATGGCTAGGAGCAATGTAGATGGATACTTCTCTAACAGTTACAGCTCAGTGGCCAGAAAAGGAAGAGATTATTTGTTCTGCTTGGCCAGATGCTATAGATAGCATGTCCCTTTGCTGTACCCAGCTGCTAGTATTTGTTTTTTTTTCCAGAAGGGAGTATAGGAGCACAGCCCAGCTTCAGGGAGTAATTGCAACAGTTAGCTCACATTGTCAACAGCTGAGCTCAGGCTTACAGCCATCAGGGCAGAGTCTGTGCCCTATACCCTTCTGTCCCTGGGCAAATCTTCAAACAGGCACGGTAGGAAGCCATAAACCCACTCAGGGGTGCAGGATGCTATGCTTCAAGCCAGGGAGTGGCTGAAATAGCCCATGTTTCTCACTGTTTAGGCTGCAGGGAGTCATGCAGACTGCTCAGGTGCTGGAAACCCCGAGACACAGCTACAGGCCATGTCTCTGAGAAACTTTCTTGGAGGCACAGTACAGGCAAAAAGCTAACTGGCAATTCAGCACTCACTGCTTATTGCTGTGAGGAACCCTGGAGGGCATGCTTCCAGTGCTACATGAAAATCCATCAACACCTACTGACACATGCAAGCTGCAGTGCAAAGTAGCTGAATGTCACAGAGCCATTACCTGTGCAAATCCAGATCTACATAAGGAAAAATCAGCTTTTCTTTAATCAGTTCCCAGATGACCCGTGTCATTTCATCTCCTTGCATCTCCACAACGGAGCCTCCACGGATTTTTTTAGACATCTTGAACTGCAACAGACATAAAAAAAAGTCCAACCTAAGTTAAAAGCTACCAATACATTTAACCTGCATTTTTACAACATAACTAGGTGAGGCACTAACATAGCATACAGGATCTCTCCAAAAAGTCTTGAAAATAACCTCAGTTTATGCTTGGTTTCATGCTACATGGTATTTTCCTTAAAGTCCCAGCTCCTAGGGAGGGCTACGTGAGGATAAAAAGAAAGATCTTGGAACCAAGGGCACAGGCTTTAATTATGGTTATATCAAAGAACTTGAAAACATGAGCAAATTCTTCCCCCAAATTCCACAGAAACAGATGAGCATTGTTTACTTTTAGATTTCACAAGTTCTAGTCCAGTTACTTGTTTCTCCACCTCCTTCTGAAAATCAGGGGTTAATGGACATGATTACAATGACAGCTCATACTGCTGAAATTACGAAGATGAATATATTGTGAGCTTCTTTATTAGCTTTGTCCCCCAGGAAGGAAGGAAACAGGTAGAAAAATCCAAAGGCTACACATCAAGAGTATTTTCTCGTGGCAAGCTTTATTTCTACAGTTAAAATAAATACCAGACAGATTTGTTTGCTGTATGGAACTGATATCCCAAATATCCCAAGATATTTGTGAACAAAACCTTAAAAAAATAAATTTGAACCCTGCCCTTCTATTTGCACTTTGTTCTTTTGTCAAGAAAACCTCAGAAGGCACTGAACTGCTCTAACACAGTGCCTTGCTTTCCAACAGCCAGAGTTTCTTGGGTCTCAGCTCTGATTATGAAAGAGCAATGACTTGGCAAGTTCCTCCTTGCAGACAGTCCTGTGCTTGTGTGCAGCCTGCCAGCTACAGGGAGAGAGCAAGCCCCTGTGCCTGAGCGTGCAGCCTCAGAGACATGAATGACTCGAGCCACAATGAAGGGTCTCCCTGTACACAGGATCTGTTCAGCTACACCACGTCATTCTGAGGTGTGGGGCTTGCAGAGCAAGCCCAACGTTACAAGTACGCTGGGAGACTATCCCAGGGTTAAAATTTTCTTTTCTTTTTTTTTTTTATTAAAGTAACTTGTGCTGCATTTCCAAAATCCAATCTACTAAACAATTTTAGTCTGGGAAGAGCATAAACTTTCTAAGCTATGTTCACAGGATCAGGCTTTCCCAAATCTTTTAAAGTGCAAAAACTAAAAAAAACCCAAAAAACCAAAAAAAAAAAAAACAAAAACAAAAACAAAAAAAAAAAAAAAAACCAAAGAACGAAAGAAAGAAAGAAAGAAAGAAAAAAAAGAGTAATATAAGGTTGTGTTACTGAGACACAATTTAAAAGATAAACTACTTCAGGCACTTCTATCCCTAACACTGACAGCACCTTGTCTTATACTGGGCCTCTCTAGTCCTCAAGGAGAACTTGAACTTCACATGACCACAATCTGAACTCAGTTTACTCATGCAAGTATTTTGAACCCAATTTTCAGTTGTGATTATCTAAATAAATAAGGTCTGTATCACAGTCCATGGTCTCTCTAGTCTTTAAGGGGAACTTGAACTTCACGACCATACTCCATCTGAACTCAGTTTACTCATGCAAGCATTTTGAACCCAATTTTCAATTGTCATTATCTAGATAAATAAGGCCTGTATCACAGTCCATGGCCAAGGCACAGAGTTACTACTCTGGAGAGATCAATTTTGCTTTTGGCACAATCTGAGAAACAGTCTGATTCATCTAAGTAAAAATGTAAGACAGGCACAAACCCACAAAACACTGCTTGTTTTGTGGTTTGGTTCTACTTAACTAAGACAAACCAGACTATGTCAGTCATAGCAATAGGTTTGGCTTCAGAACTATTCCATGCTGCTGTCACACAGAGAACACAAAGGTAGGTGAGACACACCTCCATGGAGATACATCTCCACTGATGTGTGGAAATGGCAGCTTCTTCAGCGACTCTGACAGCATCCAACATGCTTACACGATCATGGCCCAGGTACTGGTACTTTTCCCCTCCTCAGTCCCCAGTTTCTCTCGGAAGTGGGGCAGTGCTGCAGTAGCATCCCTCTTCTGCACACCAGTCATCGTGCCGAGAGAGGCTCCTCTAGAGAGCACACATTCCCTAGAGCTCAGCTCTGTCACTCGTCCCCTCTGGTTTTATATTGAACTGCCAAAATCCAGCCAAGGTCTTTCTCCTGCAGCAGCTTTTCTTTAAATACACCTAACCCAGGCACACAGCCAAGGCAACTTAGAAGAAACTGTGTATTTCCAAATACCTCTCGGTCGCTAGGAAGGGCTTGGGGCCTAGGGACAATAATTAACTATTGCAACAAGTCCGTAACTCCGGCGCACGGTTACGGCGATCCCAGCTGATCTCCCTGGAGGAGGCGGCTCGCAGGGAGCACGGAGCGGGTCGCTGTCACCAAGGGAGCTCTCGGCAAGGCGCTCGCTCCTGGCAAGGCGATCCCGCGGCACAGCGGGGATATTCCCACCGGGCCGGCAGCAGCCGCCGCCACGCCCGAGGCTGAAATCCCGGCACCGGCACGGCCGCGACTGCGGCCGCTCCCCAAGCGGGTCGGGACAGCCGAGGGGCCCCGAGCCCGGCAGGCACCCGGGACACCACTGACTAGCGGGGACCCCAGGACTGCGTGAGGAGACAGCCCAACCCAGGACAGGGCGGGCGATCCCGGGGTGCAGGGCGGGGCGCGGCAGCGGGGACCCACCCGCACCGAGGGAAAAAAAGCCCTCACACACAATCCCGCCCCTTGGGGCCCCGCTGCGGGGCGCCGTGCCCGGGAGAAAAAGGACAAAGGGTGCCGTGCGGCCGCCGAAGCCGCGGCGCGCTGGGGCGGTGGCGATGCCCTTTACCTGCAGCCCCGGTGCGGTGCGGTGCCGTTCCGTTCCGTGCGGCGTTGCGGGCGCGATGCGGGGCCGGGCCCTGCGCGGGGCCCTTTATGTGGCCGCGCCCCTCGCCCCGCCCGGCCCCGCCGCCGCGGCGCCCCCTGCTGGCCGCGCCCCCTGCTGGCCGCTCGCGGCCCCTCCCCCCGGCGGCGGCGCGGGGCCGCCAGGGGGCGCGAGGCTAGCGCGTGGCCAGCAGCCGGGCCCGCCCAGGTCTCCCGCCCCAGTGCCCCCGTGCGAGGGGCCCGCGGCAGCTCGGACCGTGCGGCTGCCGTTCCGGGCCGGGCCCGTTCCGCTCTCCGCCACCCTCGCGCGGTGAGGGCCCGCCGGCACGGGGAACCCACTGGGGCCGGGGAGCTCGGGCGTGCCCCAGGGAGAGCGCCGCAGCCCAGCCCGGGGATGCGGTACGCACAGCGGGAACGGGCTCGTCCGCTGGCGCTGAGGCGGCGGTGTCGACACCACGGCCCCGGGGGCAGGAGCTGGCACTTCTCTGGGGCTGGGGCGAGGCGGGGAGCGTGGCCGGGGAGGAACCTCGGGGCGGGAATACAAGAGAAAGGAATATTAATGAAATATGGTGTACTACGGCTTCCCGGGGAACGCACCGGCTGGCCACACTGCCCGCGCTCCCCAGGCAGCAGCCCGGGCGTGCCCCGCCCCGGCGGAGCCGCCGAGAAGCGCCGCGGGGCGGGGCCGGGCGCTGCCGGCGGGTGGAGGGCGCGGAGCTTCGATTGGCGATGCCTGGGCGGGGAGCGGCGCAGTCGGCGGGCGGTTGGTCGGGGCTGGCGGCGCGGCCGGGCGGGGAAGGAAGAGCGGCGGTGCCGCCTCAGCACCGGCACGGCGGGCGCTGGCAGCAGGTGAGCACAGCCCGCCAGGGCCGCGCTGCCCGCACCGCTCTGCGGCCCCCTTGCTCCGCGAGCCTTCTCCGGCCTGCCCCGGGTAGTGGCTGGCGGTGGCTCTCCGGGGGTCGCTGCCCATCGCGTCCTGCCCCTCCAGTCACAGGTGATCTGCAGGTCTGCCATCCCGGGTGAGGGAAGGCGGCGGTGTCCCCTTCACACGGGGGAAAGCAAAGCGGCTGTCTCCTGCGCAGAGGTTGGAAGGGAAGCGTGTGTGTCACGCAGCTGTGTTTGAATTGCGGGTGTTTTTGCACCCGGGGTGTGTTATCCAGGTACCCGGGAGTAGTGTCTGTGTAAGGAGTGGCCGTATCCCTGTGGCACTGCGCAGTTGTGGTCGGTTTTGTGGCACGCAGGATGTCCCGCCGCTGCTCGGGGTGGAACAGCAGTACGTGTGGGGAGGGAGGCTCACAGCCACCCTCGTTCTCCGTGTTTTATCGGTGATGAGTTGGTGACTGCTGAAGCTGCAGCTTCCAGGGGGTTTAAGTACCCCGTGGCTGTTGGTGAGGATCCTCTGAGGAATGTACTCTGCTTGTTGGCCGATATGTGTACCTTGCTTTCTCGTTTCCTAGGCTATACAAAAAATTATTTCTTGCGGTGGGATGGGGGGAGTATTTTCCCTTCAGTGGCACAACTAAAGCGTAGAAAGGCTGATAGATTCCACAGCTAGTGTGTTGTACAGCACAGAAAATCTAGGTGTTTCTGGAGCTAATGCCAGGTACAATGCTGTTCTTTTCAATAGTTTTAATTAGACCAATACTGCTGTGACAGAAGCAGTTACCTTTTTTTTCCCCTTGAAACGAAAGTTTTTGTTTTTCTATAATCACACACACATATATGTATACATTTAATGCAAGTTCAGAGACTTATTTGTAACTCATATCTTGCCAGGCTGTAGTCGGTTGCTGAAATATGAACATAGTTTCCTACAAAACTTTTTGAGTTTTTAATGTGGAAGTGTGTGTGAAAATACACCCTTGTGTGTTCAGCATTTAGAAAGCAAACTATTAGTTGCCTTAAGATTGAAGAAACAATTCCAAATTTACCCGAAGTGCGTGTTTCAAGGAAAATGTTCCATGAACTCTGGTGTTTAAATACAGTCAAATCACCTATTTGAATAATACTGGTGAAAACAACAACAACAACATGTACCCTGATTTACAGGGGAGAGGGATGTGGAAAACTAAGACTCAGCCTTACATGAAGAACCTGGCCAAAGTTTCTCTTGAAACTTAGTAAATGATGCCTATCTACTTTTTTTCCTGAGGATATGTGAATAGCAAAAGAATCGCTGAGCTGAGCTTCAAAGCAACAAGCAGAAGTCCACTGAGAAGTCATGTGAATGACTTGCAGATACCATCTTTTCAGCATTCCTTGTAGGAAGAGTCAAACCTTGCCACATGAGCTTCCTGCAGCTTCTTAGCAGTTTCAGTGTCTGGCTGATTACATCAATTTTCTCTGGACTGCACAGTTTACTTTTAGTGTGGCTTCTTGGAACTTGGAAGAGAATATTCTAGTCAGCAATATATGCCTGTAAATTCTAGGGAACAATTGTGGGAACTGGAAATCGTTCATGAAGTGTGTATCAGGTGCTAAGCAGGAAGTAGGCTCGTATGGGGTTTTGATCCTTAGCACAGGTAAAAATCAGTCATCACACATAGGTTCCATCAGCTCCCTGTGTTCCTGCTCTGTGAAACATTTCACTAAATCTTGCTTAAACAAAGATGAAGCCTAGCAGGCTAGAAGTGCAGGCTGAGTGAGGTGTTGTGAAAGAAATTGGGTGTCTGCTCAGCTTAAACAGTATGGGTTGGGGAAAAGTATGACTCTTGGCTGTATGGAAGCCTTGGTACGCAGATAATAGGGTTTACAAGTATGGCTTCTCCTAATAAAGAAAGTGGTTTGGGGTTTTTGTTTTTCCTTAATGGAGCTGCTCCTGAAAATCAGGAAGTTTTGAAGGTCTGAGATTTGACAAGGAATAAACCATGGTTTGGGTTGCTTCCCTGGTAACTTGCACAAGGGCCTGTATTGTAATGCAGAGGGGAGGGAAACAGTTTCCCACCAAAGTTAATCTTTCAGTCCTGGTTTTGTTTGTAGTTCATCCTACTTCTCATTCTGAAGTTAGCCTGGCCAAGCAATAAGTCTGCCTTGTGCTTGCTCAGGCATGCCTGGTTTTAGTTTTGTTACAGGGGCTGCAGAAGTCACAACATTAGAACAGCTGTCAAAGTTAAAACTTCTGTGTGATATGCACGCAGAGTTTTGAAAACTTCAGGTTCTGATAAACCTCTACTGGAGTGTGTCATCAGTGTAGTGGTTGTTTACATTGTTGCTCTGGATGTTTAATTAGGCACTCTGAGCTATGCTCTGCAGAGATGCTGCTCTCTTGTCAGTGGCTGGGCAGGGGGCATGGGCTCCTCTGGCACTCTAGATCCGTGCTAATGGCAGATGACTGTGGTCAGTTGGGTCAATGTCTCTCGTCTGGGATCTAATGAGACACCTTCTGTTCCCAAGACTGAAGAGGTTCTGTTTCACCACCCCATGTGTAATATGTGTTGCTGACCTCTTTCCAGGGCACCTGAAATGGCTGCAGATGACAAACGCTCTCCGACACTGGACTCTAGCAGTGACCTACCTCGTTCCCCCAGCAGCCCATCTCATCTCACTCACTTCAAACCCCTGACTCCTGATCAGGACGAGCCTCCTTTTAGATCAGCTTACAGTTCTTTTGTAAATCTCTTCCGTTTCAGCAAAGGTAAGTGCTGGGGGGATGTGTGGGCGTGGGTTGTGTGTGCTGTTTGCTGCTTGTAAAAACACCTCTGAACATAGGAGCATAATGTCAAAGGGCTGATGTCAGTTCTTTTGTGAGGGCTGTTGCATCTTGCTTTTGGGTGATGTAGTAGAACTTTATTATGAGGGAAGGTAACCAGCATATTGCAGCTGGAAACCTGTGGCTGCCTGTGAAAGTCAAAAACAAGCCAGATAGCACATGGTATTGTATAGATTCTTAGCTTGACATCAGAATTTCCTTTGCCTGTATGGTATTTTCTTTGGACTGAAAGTAGGAGTAACCCTCTGCTAGCCTGTATGAGCAAGATGTGTGCTTGTCCTTCCAGTGCAAGCTCTTACTTCAGACTTCATCCACCCCTCACCTTCCTGTGCATGTCATACCTGCAGTTGGGTGACAGCTGAGCTGCAGTAAAGCAGGAACTCCACACTTAATTTGCATGGCTTAGGTGTTCCCCACCAAGAAGTCTGAAGTGTTGTGAAAGTTTGGCATATGAAAAAGGATTACTTGATTTTGGCCTTTGTGCTGCATGTGTCATGAAATATGTTCTCAGTGGGCAAACTCTAAAAGAACTGTGTGAGTTCCTTTTGGTTTCAAAGAAAGATCCTGCGAAGAGTGGTGAATGAATGCACTTGGATTTTGTGCAAAATCTGTGTTTCCTTTTACTGGAGATGGCACACTGGTCAGCTGCTTTTGTTTAGTCTGTTCCTTATCCAGCTCTGCTAAGCATGCTTCAGCAGTGTTTGGGCTGGGGGAAAAGAGCCAAACAGCTTTTTGCATAAGCAAAACGATCTGTTCAGACTCTTCTTATGCAGAATGAAAAATAATTACTTGGTATAACTGCTATTAGTTTACATAGTAGAATAACACCTGTCATTGCTAATTTATTGAAAGTAGCATATAGTGTGATCGATATTGGCTTCACTTGTTTTTTTCTGACAAATAAAGCTGGAGTCAGCAAAGTCTTTTGTTAAGTGAATGGGAAAACAGCCTTGAAACAACACATGACATGTGCATCTTATTGGAATCAATGAGAATCTGTCTATACTTGATCTGCTGATGGAAATTAAAGGCTGTGATGACTTTAATGTGATCTCAGTACTGGCTTGTAAAATAACTGAAAATCTCTTTTCAAGGCAGAAGCTGATAGTCAAGTGTGGTTATTCTATTTAGCAAGAATAATTCACATTTATATTCAAGAATAATCTGCCAGGGTTTTTTTTTTTTTGAAACTTTCCACATTAGGTAATTTCTGAAATAGCCTGAGCCTTGAAGACAGCCTATTTTCCTTTTCCTGTGATGCGTATAGTACTTTTAAAACTAAAAATTAATTTGTTTTGTTTTATTTAATCATGATCCAAAAGAGCTGTTTGTGAGAGTTTTTTTACCTTTAGCTTTGCATGTACTACTGGTTTTCTTTATCATGTCTGAACAGGTGATTTCTTGCTTTTTGTCAACTCTAGATGATGGCAGGCTTTCATCCCCAGCAGAGAGAGCAGAGGCAGGACAGAGTGATCCACAAGCGTTAAGTGGTGGCTGGTCCAGTCCTCAGCATCCCACGAGGGCTCAGTCTCTGAGATCACCAATTCCTTACAAAAAACCACTGACTGGTGAGCTGCAAAGAAGATCTTCTGCAACTCTGGGTAATTTCAGCTCTTTGTTCTATAAGGCAGTGTGGTACTAGCCAGGCTGCTACAGGGTCTGGTGGAAGGATGTGAGCAAAGGTTCATCGAGTGTCTAAATTCATAGCAGAATTTAGTATCAGGGTACACTGCTTCTATTAGTGAGGTTGCACTTTAACCTCATAACCCTCCACTCGTCTTGGTGTTCCAGCAAGACAACTTCTTGTTGGAGCTCTGCTCTTTCAATTGGAAAACAGTCTGGAACAGAAGAGGCTGCCAGAACACATCCAGTGTTTTAAAGTCGCCTGAACTTTGATCCTGAGCATTTCTGCTTTGTCTCGAGAGACTAGTTTCTTGACATCCACATGCTAACTCTAACTTTAGTGCTTAGTCTAGATGGAATTGATGTTTGTGCCTTCAAGGAAGTTGTAAATGAAGGTTTTTGCTTATAGTTGTTTTGAGGAGAATTGAATAAGAAGTTGTGCTTAAGATTTTTTTTTTTTTTTTCGGTCCTACCTAACCTTGGAACTGTTGCCAGATTCTGTACTCAATCTTTTAGCTGGTATGTGAATTGATTGTGATTTCAAAGGTACAACTGTGTAATGGCTTTATGAAGATGTGGAAGAGCTAGGAAGTAGATGGCAGGGGTTCCTTTTGAGATCTGACAGATTACTGTTGGCTGTTAGTGACAGCCTTGAGGAAGCTGCTAAACCAGGTAACAGTCTTGTGCAAGACAGTATTTCCAAGAGTGTGGTACCTAGTGCAAGCAAATCAGATCCTAAATGTTGTTAATGTGTATGGGAGTTTTAGAAAGCTGTGTAGTTTTGGTAACCAGGCAAAAGTCTAGTACAGAGAACTAGCATTTTTACCGAAGTCATTTGCATGCTTAGTTAAACATGCTCATCATCTTCCTCCTTGCCCTCTAAGTACTGTTTGATCTTTTGAGTTGTGCTTCTTCAAGCAAACCAATTAAAGGATTTGATTGATTAATTTGTGGGCTTTGTTTTGTTTACTTGGGCTCTTTCTTAAACAGTTTTCTCAAATGTCTCAAGAACAGCCATGTGCTCTTAGCAGGATAAGCCAATTTACTTTTTCTTTGTATCTCTTGTAAATCACTTGGAAGTTGCCTGGGGATAAGATGTTAGAAACCTCAGATGAGGTCTGTTGTTCAATACTCAGGAGGCAGAAATAATCTCGCTGTTTGACTTGCTCTGGGATTAGGCATCCAGGGAATAAGATTTAGTTCCAGGTGTGTGGGAGGAATTGTTTCTGTATTATTCCAGCTCCTTTTCAGGACCTCCGTTCATATCTCTGGGTTTGGATGCAAGTATGCTTAGAAAAATGTGATGATGAATTAGCCTGTAAAGAAGCAAAGTTAGAACGAGCAGGAATTGCTGCTCACTTTTTGAAGACATTTCTGTGGTACTGTGTGCCAAGTGCCCTGGCTTGCTGTTGAGTATTTTCCCCCAAACAACCTTGGTGCTGTAACAAACATGAGCTCTGTGTAACACATATAAAAGTGTACTGGATTGGTGAGAAGATTTGGGAGAGTTTTTTAGGCCATCTCACTATATTTGAAGAAGGGGAAAAATACTTGCATTTTGCTTCTCTAAAAATCGAGTGTTGGGTTTATTTGAAGCGAACTTTGGAAAATTATTTTTCTTTCACTTTTTTTACCTTAAAAGCTGCTGAATAATCAGGTCTTTGAGGATTTTCTTTGAGTAGTGGAGAATTTTATTTCTGCTATTGCAGCTGATGCTGGCCTGCATAAATAATCTTAGAAATGATTATACGTATCTAAATAGTGAAAAGTAGGAAAATAAGTGGTGGGATTTATATAAACATCTGGGTTGGTAGGTTGGGTCACCCACTGACTTCAGTGACACTGAGGTGTCCTACTAGGTTTTCTTGTAGCCCTGTGTCTGCAGGCCTGTAAATGTCTCTCTAGGCTTTGTCATTACTTAGATACTTAATAATGTGGGCAAGTGTAGGCAGGAAAATATGTAAGCACTCACAAAGATCTCTCTAGCCTACTTAATCTTAAATAATGTATCGAGTTAAGCAAACTGAAAGGAATAGATAAATAAAAGGCTGCTGCCGATGCTTCTAAATAGTGATGAAATGATATTGCTCCTGAAGATGCTGACCCTCACCACTCATCCGTGCTTTAGCTTGTAGTGTCTGTGCAGCAGATCTTTGCATTGCCCAGGGACTGTGCTGTCTGACAAATGCAGGTGCAGAATGACACGGAAGGAATGGTGGCTTTTGTAGGACGCTGTCTGGCAGCGGTTACGTAGGGTTTCAGTTCCGTGCTTCCCTTCAGGACTGCTTACATAAAAACATAATAGCTCCATACTGGCTTTTGTGGAAATAGGAGGAGTTATTGGGTGCCTGGCTTATGTCAGAAATGCTCTGGGAGTTGTGTGGCTGAAGAACCAGTGCTGAGGCTCTGCAGTGGCTTGTGTGGCCTCTCTCTTGGGTAGTCTGTTGCATCATCAGGTGCTGGAGGAGGTGCTGCAGGGCTGGTGTCACTGCTGAGGGACTGTGAGCCCAGCTGGTTGTGTTGGACTGTGTGTGCTGGGCTGTCAAGGTGCTGGATTAAACCAAAATAGTCCAATAATGAGACTATTGTCACTGAGATAATGTCACAGCTTGCAAATCCTGTTTAAGGAGAACTGGAAATGCTGACGGCTACAGAGGGAGCACGGGTAGTAAAAGCAATTCTTGCTTGCTCCCCTGTCACACAGGATAATGCTGTTAATGCTAGACAATTGCAGCAGAGTGGCAGTAATAGGGAATGGCAAAGGAGCTTAGCAGGAGCAAGGGAATGGCCAGTGATCAAATAAGGGGAAGAAGGCCTGAGGAAAGCATGGGGTAGTTACTGGAAACCATTGTGGAGTGTGAGTTATTACCAGAGCATCTTTTCTAATTAAAGACATTTTGGAACATGAAAACGCGTGTTATAAAATGAAGTTAAGGACAGTTTTCCTCCTTTTCTTGGCAATACTTTTTATGGCAGTGACTTAAGCAAGACATGATGGTTGAACTGTGGTAGTGAGCTTGAATATGAAATTTTATGCCTTGGCAGCAAGTAATTAAAAAGCAATTCATTTTGTTTTCTATTAGCAAAACTGTGGCATCTCTGGCAGGGGTATGTTTTTATTGTTGAAACTGTGTGAATCTCTGTCTTGTGTTAGTATGTGGTCAGCTCTCCTATAAACTGAAGCTCTAGGTTGCAACAAAATAGTTCTTGTGGTGTTTTGCCTTGTCTTTCACTGTAAAATGAATGCTAAAATATTATAGTCATGAAACTCTGTGAAAACATATTTCTATAATTCAGAGTTTTTTTCCTAGGTTTTCCCAAGGATCAGCAACCATAAATACATATAGGAAGGATGATGTTTACTATTGAAATAAGTTAACTCTTTTCTTTAGCTGTAGAAGTTAAAAATTAACTCATAATAATGGAGTTTGGATCAGGGGATTGATACATGGGAATTCTTTTTGAAGGATTTTAGACAGTGTTTTAGACAGTGTTTCCTTTTCTGCAGCAATGATAACATCTTACTTTCTTGCTATACAGTGTGTTTTTCCTCAGAAAGGCAGAAACCTCATGATTGAGAAGGAAAAGAACCAACTGAACTTAAATCTGAGTATCAGCTTCTCTGGTATAAACAGGTTGGCCAGGAGCTGCTACTGCTTATGGCATGTTTTCTCTGACGTAGGTGATATCCTTCTGACATTGTTTTATGGAACAGAGAAAGGGTTTTTAACTAACAAGCACCAGTGTGGAGTTACCTGTGGCATTTCCTCAGCACTGTGTATGTTTGTTTTTTGGAAGTCACTTGCCTGAAAGATGTATTGGTAGCAACATTCCTGGAAAGGAGATACTCTCGAATTCAGAGGAAGTACCAGGAAGTAAACATAGCATAGATCTTGTGATAGAATTAAGGAGGAGCCAGAAGTTTCTCTGGTATTATCAATGTCTTCTTGAAATATGAAAGTCCCCTTAATCACCTAAAATACTGAAATTTGTACTGCCCAAAAGTCTGTTTGTTTTTTAAAAAGAAATCAACTGCAAGTGGCTAGTTACAGAAATGGGTTTCTTTTCTTAGAAAGGAAAACGTTGTGCATTCCTTGTTGTACATAGCAGCAAAACGTGGGCTGATTGACTAGAAATACCTCCTAAGAAGCTGAAGAGGGGGCATGGAATCGCCCGGTTTTAGTCACATTGCAGGGAGGGTTTTGTCCTGCTGCACAGAGGCAGTAACACGTACAGCAGCGTCGCAGTTCCTGCACAGCAACAGTTAACGGGCTCCAGCAGAGCTGTCAGCACTGCTGCTGACACCAGGGATAGCTCAGGCTGTAAACAGAGCAGCCATGTCTGTTCTGCCCGCACTGGGGACAAGCTACACAAAACACTGGTCAGATGGAGAGCAACGAAGCTGGTAAGAAACTTGAAACTGTTCAGAAAGTTGTTGATGAGGAAAGAGACTCTGGAAATGTTTAAATGTCTTGGTAAATAGAGAGCTGTGTTTTCAAATGTTTCTGGAGAGAAGGAGCCTGTAACTCGTTCAGCAATGCTTCAAAGTTAAAGAAATTGGCTGCATTACATTCTTATTCGGGAGTCTCTTTGCTATAGTTAATCAAGAATGACTGTATCAGTTCTCAACAACCTGGTGTTTTTCTTAGAAAAAAACCAAACCAAACAAAAAAAAAAGCCCCAAACCCCTCAAAAATATGAACTTTGGAATGCTTTTTATTCTGAATTACTGTTTTTAATAGGAACTGAACAATGGAGTCCTGATTTTTGCTGTAGTAATTTATAAATAAGTTCAGCTTAAAGCATTGACTTTTACTACTCCTAGAATGAATGTATATATTGTAGTAATATATTGTATATGTTTTGTAAGCATTAGTATCCCAGAGGGCATTTTAAAAGTGAGACCTCAGTGCTTGTAACAGACTACTAGGAGCTTCATCTAGTAGGTTGAAAATCACTTCTTTGAAAGATGTTTTCATTCTCAGAGAACTTAAATGACTTCTTGTAAACACAGAGGGTGATATTTAAGATGTCAGTCACAGCAAACTATCTGGCATCAGAAGCTCCTTTGGGGGGAAAAGAAGGCAAGGGCCAGAAGCCATACACATTGTAACTTGGTAAAATGTACATACCTGAATGTTGTTCCCTCTAGTGGGGCTTTGTGTTGTGATGTGAATGTTGATATATCATGGAAGAAATGAGTATTGCTCTCTCTTCCCTTCCAGACACTCGAAGGAAAGTAGAACCACCTCTTGGAGGTCATGACCCTCGAACTGCAGTTCAGTTAAGAAGCCTCAGCACTGTTTTAAAACGCCTCAAAGAAATCATGGAGGGGAAGAGCCAGGTACTTCTTTTGAAGGATTGGTAGGCCAAACCATCTAGAAAATTAACTCTTTAGCTGGCTTTTCTGAGCTTTGTTTTTAGACACATCATGGGAGGGTTTTTTTCTGAATGTTTAAAGGATGAGTGAATAAACTCAAAAGCATTGTGTGAATGCAGGGGAAACAATTTCATTTGCTGCTGACTTTTGACTTGCCAAACATCTGTCATATTGGAAGAGTGAATCATTGCATTTACTTGGCTTCTTGTGCTTTGACCAGATGCTCTCTTTTTAAACTCCTTCCCACTTACGTGTTACCCAGTCTAGTGAAAAAAACCCCAATAGTTTTCTCCCTAGAGGGCTAACCATGGACAGTAAAACACATTAACTGTCACAAATAGTAATGAGAATTCTTGGGGTAGTTTAAATATGTTACTTACTGCGGTACTCATTGGTCAGCAATATTTGCTTGAAAGACGTGCCTTGTTAATCCGTTTCGATTTAGATAGACAAGAGTCTGATGGTTGCTACTGAATTGCTGATTTCACCTCCATCTGTTCAATTGGACCATACCTTTAAGAACAGGCTCTAGCTGAGAAAAGAATCCACAACTATTTATAAGTGAGGGTATAAATAGCTATGTCTGTGGGCAAGACATGAACAGGCAAAAGTGCATTTAATTAGACTGGTAGAGGAAGAAGCAGGCTTTTGTCTTGATAGGTTTTATAGGTAGACTTTGAGTAAACTTACTTATCTTCCAGTGCTATTCTACTTGTAAGAACAGTCTTGCTTTGATAGAAGGGGCAAGATTTTTGAGAGTGAAGAAGCCTTTCATTTCAGTAAGCAGGGCATTGAGTGTGCCCCTTACTAATACTTCAGTTTGTGGCAACTTCTGAAGGCCCTAGAGATTTTCAGATGTGTTTGAAGCTACTGGAGAAGTGCTGAAACAGACAGGATACAGCAGTAGATGGATATGACCAGGTCTTCTGGAAACAGTCTGTTAGTTGTCAGCATGCTGACTTCTGTAAAAAAGATGATGCACCACTGCCCTTGACTGCAGCCATGTTTTGCTTGAGTCACTTCAGGCAGCAGTTTGTTCCTGCTGTGGACTTGGTCTGTCTCTACAGGAGACCTCTTCACTTTGGTAGAAAGTTTATGTCAGATTTTGGAAGATGCTGTTCTAGTGAGCCTCTACTGCTAAGGCGGGCCAGACTTCTGTTGTGAACCCTCCCTCATGACAAGAACAGTGTGCAAGGAAGGCAGAGAGCTGGGAGATGTCCCCAGCAGTGGCTGGGTTTCTAGACACATAGTCACATGGAAGTGGGGCACAGCAATGGTGTGTGGAACAGCCCCTCTCTATGTGGTAGATCCAGAGACCTGGCTTATCATGCAGAGTTGCAACAAAAAACTGTTATATGGCATCCCCTGCAGCTTTGCAGCAGTTTCTTGGCAAAGCTCTTCACTGCAACTTTCCCTTCTTGAAGCTGAGTGTTTATCTTAAAATGTTCTGGATTCTCTAAAATGCTAGACTGTCTTGAGCAGTCTTCAGCCTCTTTCTGTGCAGGTTTTCTTGGCTGAGGACAGCATGAAAGTGTTGTGTTGTTGATCATAACTGCTTTGATCTCAAAATTGGTCTAGCAGCTGCGTCAAACTTTACTTGGTGAACATCCAGAAAAAAATTCCAATTTAAAATAAAACCCAATGGGTTTTTTTGACTATGTGAAAACGAGAGCGTGGAGTACCTTTCTTTTGTGCGATTACTCTCTCCTCTAATTGTTTTGAGAAAATACTTACAGCAGTTTCTCTTCCTAAGAAAAACCTGGCGTATTGAGTCCCTCTGAAAAGGCTTTTTGCCAGAGCTGAACTCCAGCAAAGAGTGTTACACAGCCAGGGCTCTCATGTGACCATTGGCAGTTGTCTCCATCCATGGCAGTTGCAGCTGCTGTGCTCGGAATCACAATTGAGAGTTTGCCTTGCTCTGTAGCTTCAACACCTAATGGAAGTTTTAACTCTTTGCTTTTAAGATGATGTTTTTCCTGTGGCTATGCTGTAAGTTAATATGTGTTGTCTGCTGAATGTGAATTTCAGTTTTCTCCATGTAGCAGTTGATCTGGAGTTTTGAAACAAGATAGTCTGGACGGGATTTTACAAGTATTTACTGAAGTGTTGAGGAATTTCATCAACTAATAAAACTTCTTATATGTATCTATAATCCTTTCAAAACATATCCCAGTATTAGCTATTGAAATGATCTTCCTACAGTGATAATTTCTGATTACTTGATTTACTCCTAGATAACAGCTTCAACTAATATGTGCTGGATTTTTTTTTTTCTTTTAAACTGTGCTAGTTGAGGACCTCTCCTGTGCTGGGGGCAAATGAGAGGAGGGAGCAATCACTACTTCATATATTAATTTATTTTTGAACTTTCATCTACATTGTATGATAGTTTTATTCTGCTTTGCTTCCATCTTGGATCGAGGAGGCAAAGTCCTACTGGATTTATTCTCTTAGTTCAGAGCTCTCAGCCTTCTGCCTCCCTGTGAAATCACATGAAAAATCCTTTGTGTGCTTTTATGCAAGGATGTGTATACATGTACATGGATATGTGAATATATGAAGTTTGCTTTTCCATGAGCACAGTCTACAAAGAGTCATGAAACTGAACATGCTTTCTTAATTACAGAAGAAAAAGCTTTTGTCTGCTGTCTTCTCTTGTAGGACAGTGACTTGAAGCAGTACTGGATGCCTGACAGCCAGTGCAAAGAATGTTACGACTGTAGTGAGAAATTCACCACCTTCCGGAGGAGGCACCACTGTCGACTTTGTGGGCAGATCTTTTGCAGTCGATGCTGCAATCAGGAAATCCCTGGAAAATTCATGGGCTACACAGGTAGGGTTTATTTACTGAGGAACAGAACAGTCTCTGTTTGGGTTACTGCATTTGAGATCTTGGCATCTTCTAAAAAATGCTGTATGGATCTTTAGTGGGCTTAAAAATAAGGAAAAAGATTCACAGGACCTAATTCTACCAGTTTCTCTATGACAGATGGTGGATTATGCCATGCTTGCTAATTTTTACCACACTACAAAACAAATATGGCTACTATTGAACAAAGAAGCCTGCTCAAGGAAAAGCTGCTCTTAGTAACAGTAGTTTTAAAGTATGAGCCATGTATTTTAATTGAGGGTGAGGGGAGTATTTTAAATACCAGTTACCAAATTCTAGACATCAGTTGGTGTGTCATACTTGACTGGCTATTGTTCTGCCATCATTTCAGTGGGCATGTATGTTCTCCCTCCCTCTTCCTCTCCTTTTCTCTCTTCTCTGTCCTCTTTCACTGATCTTGGGTTAGGCATTATTTGCCTTGGAAAAATTCCCTGAGTGTGTAATTATCCAGGGTTTTGCCCTTTAAGGGGGTATGAGAATTAGACTTGCAAAGAGGTTTTGGAACAGAAAATCCTTCTGTTTCCACCATTATACACCTCTGATCCTGTAGCAACAGAGTACTGTTTGTTCCTGTTTGCTTACGCTCTCCGGTTCCCTTTTCCATAGGGGATCTCCGAGCCTGCACTTATTGCCGGAAAATAGCCTTGAGCTACGCACACTCCACAGACAGTAACTCCATTGGAGAAGACTTAAACGCCCTGTCAGATTCTGCGTGCTCTGTGTCCGTGCTGGACCCTGGCGAGCCACGCACGCCGGTCGGGAGCCGCAAAGCCAGCCGCAACATCTTCCTGGAGGAGGATCTCACCTGGCAAAGGTAAAGTCAATGGCTTTGTGCTGAGCTCCAGAATCTCAACTGTTTCCAGGCTGATAGCTATCCAGACAAAAGCTGGTGGTTCCCACCTAGAAAAATTAAATTCCAGCTCCTGTAGAAAGAATCTAATCCTGTGCTTGCTTGTCATATTCTTCTCTTCAAGCTGAAATGCGGAAAGATTCCTAGTGAAGCTTTAAATTATTTGCAGTTCTTCCTTTAACGTACTGAGTCAGTGATTCTGTACCAGTGACAGAGCAGGCTTTTGTCTTCAGAGTTTAAAAAGACAGAACTGAAATCACGCCTCCTAACCACCAATGTTGAGATGCAATCAATGTAACATTGGTGTTCTACCTGTCAGGTTTTGAATGGAGCAGGAGAATGTAAGAAATGCTCTCTGGGAAGGTAAAAGAGAAATGATGGAAGTAACTGCCTATTTCAGATGAAGTGGGATTGAAAGGACAGCTTAATCTCCTTCCAAAGTATATTTATTCCTGTTGCTCTTAAGTGAGGGGATCTTTATTTTTGGACCATGAATAAAAGAACACTGTACTTCTCAAGTGCTGTGCAAGTTATTTTTGTAATACCTTGATTTAATTTAGTGTTGTGGGGAAGAAGAAATAATCAGGTGTGGTATTTGTACTCATTTCCCTAAAACAGAGGAGCAGGCAGATGTGAAACTCCTGAGGAGGTCTTGAGTCAAAACCTTTTTTTAACTGAGTGGTAGTGGTAGTGCTAGTGACATGTGCCCCATAGCAGCTCTTCTGATAGTATTTAAAAAACCCCATCAAACCATTTTCTGTCTTCAGAAAATGCCCTGACTCTTGTTTTGCATGTTGCTTTTGAGAATATGGTGCTCATAGCATTTAAATGATCAGCTTTAGGCCTAAAGAAAGGAAAGTACTTCTGGTTCAATGCTATGGTCATTTAAAGTGGTAATGTAACAATGCATGGGATAAATACTACCAAATTCTGAACTGGGGAATAAGTTAGTGTTCTCAGAATCTTCTCATCAAATGTACAAAATACTGAAGGTATTTTTAGTTTTGTCTTGCATTTATCAATGTCTTTATAATGACAATTCAGCAGCCTGTAGACATGAACATGTAAAGAAAGAATTTATATCTTTATTTGGTGCAGCGTGTAGCACTCAAAATGATTCCTATCTTTGAAAGGCTCATAACTCTATGGGCCTGGAACACAGACTGGAACACAGTCTTTTTGGAAGACACTGAATAAATGTGGGCCTCTTTTATGTGTGTGAGGAAGTGAGATTTGGGATTAGTTGGTTTGTTGTTGGTTTAGCAGGATTAACATTTTCGTCAGTGCTTGTTGCACTTTGCAGTGCATTACAGTGCTTCTTCTAAATACTGTTTGGTAAGTTCCTGATTGACCTTAAGAGATTTAATTTAAACTCAAGATACTGAATTTAAATGGTGCCACAATGGGAACTGGCAACTCACAGCTTCATAATGGAGCAGGGGTTGTGTTCTAATAGTGGCTTCTGCTTGAGAAGTAGTTTGTTTCAAAAGAGAACTTGGGAGTTGTCTCTTTCCAAAATAACGTATATGAGAGAAGATGCTGCAAAGCAGCGAGAAAAGCATTTAGGGAGACTGATGCTGCATGTACTTGTCAGACATCACTCTGCTCTTCAAACAGTTGGAACAGAGTTCCTGCTTTAACTAATTTGAAGGGCTGTGTTGTTTAAAAGTGAAGGAGTGGTGTACTCTGGGTAAGTACAGCTACTCAGGCAAAGCTGCATTGCTACAGTTTCTCATGGAGAGCATTTACCATTCTAGGAGCATTCGTTGTGCTAGAGCACAGCAGGGTGGCTGTGTCAGTTGGCCTGTAGTGCTTTAGATCTGATAGAGTTTTGCCAACAGGAATTTCTGTCCATGGTGTTCGATCATCTGCTGTGATCAAACTTCCTATTGGGGTGGGAACAGAAGGAGTGCAAAGGTGATCAGGATCAGGTTAAACAATTACAGAAGGTTGTCAGGCTGTCTTGGCAAAAGCTGTAGCTGTGGATAGCATTGCTTGCATTGCAAAGATGGTACGCTGGGGAGATGGGGGCAATGTGTCTACCACCAAAGCATCTAATAGCAGCCTGTAGGAAAGGAAGATGTGTGAGAAAGGGAAATAGGGGAAGCAGGTGGGAAAGCAGGATAATACAATAAGTAGGAATAGTCTGTATTGTTCAAGAGTTGAGTTTGGAGGAAGACAGGAGCACTGTCTTCCAGATACCTTTGGCCTACATATGGGGAAAGCTCTCCCTGTTCCCTCATTGGTTTAACAATCATTAGCATGAGTGAGAGGTAACATGACAATTAACTGTACTTTAATTACAGCTGTTCTGACACACTGGATGTTGCAATTATCTGAAACATCTCTATCATGCTCATTTCCCTGCAGTTTGATTCACCCAGATTCTTCAACTACCACGTTGTCTGCACGCCTTGGGTCTGTTCAGGAGGATGCAGGGAAGTCACCAGCTAGAAACAGGTAAACTAATAATTTCGGAGTATTTTCTGTTCTGGATGCACTCATAGCACACTTGTTGCAGGCTCATTTTTACTGAAAGTGCTGTTTCATGTCTGAAATGGGACCCCTCACTGCCCACATGGAGTGGTAAGGAAGGACCCTTTGTGTACATATTCATGTTAACAAATGTACTGCTTTTGAGGGCCTGCTTCTGACTTGGTCAAGCAGAAGTGGTGGTGAAGAGGACAGGAGGGGCAAGAAGTGGCTAAGAAAAGTACAGTTCTGAGGAAGCTGAAGAAAAGGGACTGTAACAAGTACAGAGGTGTAGTTTTTGTTTGTGTGTGTCCCCATCTGCTTCCTTTGCTCTTCCATTAAGGATAATGTTTAAATTACCAGGCTCCCTCAAGCTAAAATCTCTTCATAGATCTTTCTGCAAGAGTGCTGGGATGAGATTGAATGTGTTCATGAGAGCTTTGTCATTCGTGAGCACTTGAGCTTAATCCCACTAAATAGGCTGGTGTTAGTATGAGTAGCTCCCACTTCACCGTGTTTCTGCTATGATGCTGGTTACATGCTTCCCTTATTGTTAAATTAAGGAAATGAAGGTAAGGCAGGGAGGTGAGGAACAGAGCAAAGATAATCCAGATTTCAAAACTGTAACCAGGGAACATTCAGAGAT
The DNA here is from genome assembly GCA_013398615.1 of Brachypodius melanocephalos. Taxonomy (NCBI): domain Eukaryota; kingdom Metazoa; phylum Chordata; class Aves; order Passeriformes; family Pycnonotidae; genus Brachypodius; species Brachypodius melanocephalos. Next base: position 785,213 of record VZSR01000028.1, on the reverse strand, counting down.
TACTTTGTATGGGTGTTAGAGGAATACAGAATGTTTAGCAGTTTGGAGGGATCTGGCAGGACCAGTGAAGACAAGAGAGCTCAGCTGAGCAGGATGCTGGATGTGTCTTTTGGAGAATGGACTGCTTGGAGCCTTTATCTTCTGGGGGATGGGGATGGTTAGGAGGAGATGCATGCTGACTGTACATCTGAGACCTAAAGATCTCACCTGGGGGAGTAAAATACTGGTGAATTAACGAGTACCAAAAATCAATTCTGGGCAAACATGGTAAGGAGTCCGGAATTGAAAGTTCAATGCTGAATAACTGATGTCAAGAAATGTTTGAAACCTTGAGGATGGTCTGCTGCTTCCTGTTTGAATATACCTCTAGTTTAAAAGGCTTTTGCTGTTTGCTCAAACACGCAGTAGTAGGATGGTTCGAATCTTGATCTTGCAGGCCCAGATTGCTTATTCAAGTTAAATTTTAACTCTCTGGCTGTTCATAGCCTCACCAAAAGTACTTGTTTGTTTGGATGCATGTAATGATGAGGTATAATATCTCTGTTAAAAAATCTGAACCTTTGGAAAACAAGCTGTTGGCTTTGGGTTCAGATGTTAGCCTTTAGATCTTCTCAATGCAGCTGTAAGCCATTTCTTTGAGAGAAGCTTGACTGTTCTTCTTTCTAGAGGAGATGAAGCAGAAAAGATTCAGGTTGAGTGCATTTACATGCAGTTAACAGAAGTTCCATATTGCTATTTGTTTTCCCTGTGGGAGGGAAATGTGTTATTTTTTCTCAGTCTTAGTTTTTTATGACAGGAGAAACCCCCAGCAGAACAGTCAAATGTTGCAAGCAAGATTCAAACTGCTCCCTTGCAGATCCTTTCAAAGGATAAGCATTGTCATTGCAAAATCTCCCTCTCTGTTTTTCAAGAAGATATATATATAATAAAACCCCAGATATAATTGTTGATGATAAAGATACAGATGTACAGTCTCATTGTTCTAACTTGCTTACATAAAAAAAAAAAATCCTTGCTGCTTATAGGTTTGTGGCACAGTTACAGCAGCTGTTGCAAAATAACTGGGCAGAGTGCTTAGTTATGGATTTCCATGTTAGCCTCATCTTGTGCATTAGGATGCTTTCTGTTAAGCTGCAGTATAAAAACTGAAACAGGGTGGCATTGCTTTTTCATGCCTGGGCTGAGCCACATCATCCAGGGAGAATTTTTGGGAATAATTATAGTATGTCTGTTAGCCCGTTAGCAAGCTCTCTGAAGTTAGCAAAGTTTCATTCCAAAGGCTAGAGGCTGGCAGCTGTTCTCATGAGGTTCATGCAAGGCTCTTCAGTCAGTTCAGCACTGGCATTTTGAGTTTCCCTGTCGATATATGCAGAAATGTTTCCCATCCTCACTCCTTAGAGTGCTGTTAGCACTGTTAGCTTACACTGCAATTGCTGTTAAATGATGAGAAATTGCACTCTGGTTAATCAGAATCTCAGGTCTAGTCATGGGTTAATGGAGCAAAAGGTATCTGGAACTTGTATTTGCATTTGTAACTTTGCAATCTTAGTTGCAAAATGATGTGTTTGTGCTGGAGTGCATAACCAAGATTTCCTAACAGCTGGGCTGAGATAAGGGGGATGCTCCATATCGCAGTACAAGGAGGATTGCCAGCTACAGTGACCTTCAGCTTCAGAAAATGGTTTAGCCACTCTGAGGAACAAGTGCTCAAACTTCAGACTCTGCAAGCTTTCAGCCGTGTATTTGAGAGCTGAGGACAAGGAATTTTCAATGGGATAAGGAGGGGAGGAAATCGCAGTGCTCTGTTACAGGGAACTGCGTGTGGGCCGCCCTTACTGACATTTGTGTTGTCTCCAAACTGCTGGAGCTTCTAATTACCCAGCATCCCATCCCTTCCCTCGTCTATTTAAATACAGAGATGTGTGAATTGGTGTGCCTAAACTTAGTTCCAGCTGCTTCATACAAGATCTTTACAGAAGTTTATGCTTACCTTAGCAGTTCCAAAGCAATCCACTTGCTTCCTAGGGAGCCTTTCTTCTGTTTTGACAAGAGAGGATGCATTAAGCAGTCTGTACTGACAGGGATAAAGTGTGCCCCAGGCTTGAGCTGGTTTTTAGTATGCTATAAGATGAAGGCCTGCTCTGATGAAGCAGCACACGATGAGTACTTACACTTCAGTTGTTTCTGTTCCCCTGCAGGTCAGCCAGCATCACTAACCTGTCTCTGGATCGGTCAGGGTCACCCATGGTGCCTGCCTACGAGACATCGGTCAGCCCCCAGGCCACTCGCACTCATATGAAGGCAGAGACCAGCGAGGATGAGCGCAAAATCCTTCTGGTACCTCTCACGCTTCTCTTTGCCGTGCTCTCTGAAGACAGTGGGGTTTGCCTTCCCTGGGTCATGCAGCAGGGGTATTTTGCTGCCTTTTAAGGCTCTTCTCTAAGCACTCTTACCTGGACCTCTCCTCCAGGGGGAGCAGAGATGGAGAATATTGGTGGTGTTTTGGACATTACTATCTTCCTGAAATAAATCATAGTTTTGTGGGGTTTTGCATACAAATGTTTACAGTTTTCGTCTTGCTAAGTGTGGCGTTGGTGTATGGTGCCTTAGTGTTACACCTGTTGTGGTGGAGCTGTAATGCAGTGGCCTGTTTTTGCATTTCTTCAGGCTGAGATGTTCTCTTTCATAGGCCAGGTAATCAGGAGCTTTAAATGGCTGCTTTGAAATAGTTTTACACCATGATGAATAAATTAAAACCCTTATAGCTTATTGGCCCAAAACATAAATTGGCCTCTCCCTTTGTTTGCAGAATATGTAAAAGATTTTGTAGAAGGTTTTAATGATAAACTTTTTAAAAAGAAAAGTCAATGTGCAATGGTGTTCTGTGTAATCCTATAATTGCTTCTGCCCAGAGGCAATGTTGTAGGTTGCAGTTACTGTATACATTTCTAAACAATAAAAAGCTGTTTATTTTCTTCGAGGGAAGGACAGGAAAGTGTTTCCAACAAATAAGGCAAAGAAGAGAAGGGAAGGCAGTGTTTTTCACACGTTAAAAGATTCAAGATTGTGCCCCATTGCCACTTTAAAATCAGGCTCATTCTCTTGTTACCGGGTTCTGCCTGCTGTCAGCAGTATGCACTGAAGTGTGCCTGAGGGTGTAGAAACACTAACTTCTGTTCAGTTGCAAAACTCTTTCTGAGTTGCTCTGTAAATGGATAACCTGAGGGGGAAACATGTTTAAGGCATGTCTTTATACCACCGTGCTTCATGCATGTATGTTAATGCAGGAAAAAAGAAATTCAAACCTCTGTGAATGCAACTTGAAGCAAGATGTTCAAATCCTGGTGCTCTTTGGCTTCGCATTGTTTAATTTTTTGTCCATTTTCTTTCTTGAGGAAGAAGAGGACTGGTACTATTTTGTTCATGCTAAAGCAGAAGACAGTGTCAGTAAATGAAGGATTTTCTATGCATTCCTACTGTTTGTTTAATACCCTTAATAATTCCTACTGTGTGGAGTTGCTCTATGTCAGGAGTTGATTTAAAGCTTAACCTAGTCCATTCAGAAGACTAATGAACTTTGTTCATGAAATAAAGATAGGGGAGGTTGTACATACACTGGGATAAGCACATACTTCAGTGAACTAGAGGTCAAAATCCTCGAATTGGAAGGATTTTCTGTGTTCTGCAATTTCTTCAGTTTACTGTACTCACCAGTTCAAGACAGCTGAACTGTGGAGACTCCAGTTGCATCAAATTGTGTGGTCCTATCATGTTCTGGTACTGGTCCATTTGACTCTGTCCGTGGTATGGAAGGGGAGCTGCTGGCGTTGGTTTTAGGGTAATACCCAGTACAGCCGCTGCTGGAAATGAAAGCAGAAAGGCAGTCCAGTAATAAAAGTGGAGAATAACTCCTGGGCCTCAGGACATCCTTTAGAAAGTGTACTAATGTGGGTCTGACTGTTAACTGGAAAGCTGAAACCAGTTGAAATTTAATTAAAGTTCTGTTACACAAAAATAGAACAAACGAGGCATTTGAGAAAGTGGGCTGAAGCATCTCTTCTCCAAACCTTCCGGTGGTGTGCTGCTTGGTCAAAATGATCCCAGATCCCAGTTTGCACCTGCAATAATGGATTGTGCTGTGCTAAGTGAGGGCACACACGGGAAGGCAAAAGTGGCTAGGTGCAGAGATAGCTCAGTTTGGATGGAGCATGGCCTACAGAACAGTTGGCACACATTTAACAGGTTCCAAAATTAGTTCTAGGTATAGAACGAAGTGTTCTAAGTGGTGAGGGGATGAGATTCACAGATGCAGAAAGGGTTAATTGAATTGGAAGGAATACACAGCTTTTTTTCTTAGTGGCCAAAGCGAACAGTGCCTAAAAAAGCTTCATAATGGACAATACAAGACCAAATCCTTAATAAGAGGTAGATCCTAGCAATGGACATTGCTGTGTACTTGCTTTATATCTGGTCTTGATGTTGGACTAATATGTTCACGATGCCTGGGCTGAGCACAGACAATACAGAAAAACCTTCTTGCCAAGGGTGATGTCCTCTGTGTTTGCTCACACCTCTTGAGTTTAAGAATGGAGTGCAAGAAGGCAGTAGTGAGGGCATAAGTATTTTGCAGGCAGTACAAAATGTTGCCTCATCAAAACCCCCTTATCTCTAAGGGTACCCACTTCGGGTTTTTTTTTTTTTTTAATTGTTCTCAGCTAGATATAAATGGAAGGAAATAAAGAGCTGATTTTATATCTGTTTGCTATTTCTGTTTGCACCTTTGCATAGGTTGTGCAGAATGGCTTAGATTCTGTGCCTTTTTATGGAGGGCTTTTGATCTAGAAGCTGATGTGAAGGCCTGAGTTGATGCACTTGGAGCCAGTGCTGAGATTAGACTGGTGATTAACTTGCACATCTCCCTGTCCAGGACTCAGTCCAACTGAAAGACCTGTGGAAGAAGATCTGCCATCATAACAGTGGTATGGAATTTCAAGACCATCGCTACTGGCTGCGGACACATCCCAACTGCATTGTGGGAAAAGAGCTGGTCAACTGGCTCATGAGGAATGGGCACATAACCACCAGGTAACCCTGATGCTTTAGGACAACAGGTGTCCTCTGTCTGTATGAGAGGAGGTTGTGAGTTTGGGCTGATACAGGGTACCTTGGACTGCAGAGATAGGCCCCTTTGCAGGAGATGAGAGACAAAATTCAAATATCCCCTTTACTGCCTACCAGAGCAGGTTGCATTCTGACTCCATGTGCCCCGAAACAGCAGGGCACAGGAGGCTGGCTGGTTTGGACACCAGTAGGGAAGGTGGCTTATGGGATAAGTTCCCTCACTTGGAGAACAATGTGTGTATTACAAAAATTGTCCAAAAGTGTTCACTGGTACTCCAAAGAGCAAGTTTGCCTCTGAGAGCAGAGATCACTCGTAGTGTTTGATAGGTAAATTTTCAGTGGATGGAGTTGTCAGACTTTTAACCATGTAGGTAAATATAAACAGTCTTGTATTTAATTATGTCAAAATGGGATAAAAGTGAGATGGTTCTTAAGTGTAGAGCAACCGTCCTCCCTCAGAGATGATCAGTATACATAACTCAAGTTAACAATGTTGGAGGAGCACAAACAACACATCTTAATCATGTGTTGGATACCTCAGCTGAGTTCAGAGTACTGACAGTGTCTTTGTTTAACTCCATGCATTAATTAGTAACTGTGCTGCCCCACCACAATATTGTAAATAGTGTCTGTAAACATGGGAATGAAAAACTGATAGGTCAAAAAGTGCATAGCAAATGACTCTTCCCTTTTGTAGTGTGCTTGTATCATAAACCATATGTGTTTAGAGCAAAACATAGAAAACCATCTCTCTTCTTACACTTCCAGGGTCCAGGCCATTGCAATAGGACAGGCACTGGTTGATGGACGCTGGCTGGAATGTGTCAGTCATCATGATCAGCTCTTCAGAGATGAATATGCTCTCTACAGACCTTTGCAGGTAAAAGGAGTGGGAGAGCTGAAAGACAGGGTTCTTCTTGAATTTGGCTGTTGACTAGAATATTTTCTAATTTTCTTGACAACTGTAGTATGTTTTCTAAATCAGGTCTTCTGTACAGAAAATAGGGGGCCAGGCCTTTTTCCCTAGTGAGTTGAAGCCTGAGGAAGTTCCATTTGCCCAGAAAGCTTTGGGGCGGTCCTCTCTGGAGGATGAGTTGTTATGTGTGGTGCTGCCTAAAGTGAAGGAAGGAGTCTTCAGCACCAGGCCTCTTCTCATGGTGGACATCTTCCACTGCCTCAAGATAGCACAGTCTGTGCTTGTGGCAGCTATGTTGTCATGTGCAGAATTTAGAATCTGTGCACATGCTGGTGATGGAGACACAATGATGATCTCCTCTTTCAAGATTCCTTTAAAAAAATTCCAAATGCATGTCTTGTAGATATACTGTATTGGTAACCTTCTTCTGATCTCCAGTGATGCAGTAATAAGGAATTTAGCACCTTAGCTACATGATCCAAGTTTGGGATGGGGTCTTTTTCATGCCTCCCAAACAGGACTAGTTACCTGAGGGGAGGCAGGAACTACTGAGCAGAGATTCTGTCCTACTGTGCTTCACTGGAATCAAACTTGCCGAGGGGTAAGAGCAGTCTGGCCTGAGAGGTTGTATTGGGTTTTTTAGTTTGAACAAAGTATCCCTGTAGCCTCTCTTAACTGAAAGCACTCAGTTATGAGCCTTTCATGTTCTTCAGCTTCTTACAATGAAGAATGGCTTAGCTGTTCCATGGGCTTGCAGCTGATAGCGTTTGTCTTCCTCATGCATTTCAGTCATATGGACACAGTCATTGGGCTTCCCTTGAGATTGCTCTGGGGTTCACCTGATATCTCAGCTAGTCAGCTGTCTCAGTGTCCTGGTAAAAGCTTGCCCTTAACTAGCAAGTCCTTATGCATCCTGTTTGTAAGGTCCTTATGTTATATGTTTAAAGTCAGTTCTTGTTCTCATCAGCTAGAAGCACTGTCTGGTCTCAATTCTTATGAACAAGAGTCTGGAGAAGTGGTGGTGTTGACTCAGTTGCTTGCTGCACTCACTACAGCCAAAGGCATGATAATGATAACTTTGTTTTGAAGTGCCTGAAGGCATCAGGAAGGCTGATGGAAATTACTTAGGTAGTCTCCAGGTTCTCTGGCAATCTGGCCAGTCTTTGCTTTGACACAGTAGGCCCAGGTAGAGCCTATCTTGGATTGAAACTCTTGGGGATACATTGGTCAGTTAAAGAATTGCTCCAGTATCTTAGAATTAGGCTCCACCGGAAGCTGTGTGTGTTGGTTTCTGGGCAAAGGATAGGGCTGTCCACCCACCCTGGCTGGAGACAGCAAGCTTTCAAAGCTGCTTAACTGCATGTGATAACAGAAAATGTGCAGTATGATAAACCTGTCCTTTAGTGCCACTTAGTCATAATTTGTTTAGAAGCAGGGTGTAGGCAGAGACTAAGCATATGGGAATTGTAAAGAAGTACTTGTTTCTTGTCCCAAAGTGTTCCTACTCCATACCAAAGGGGGTAACTCTGACTAACTTGGCTCAGCCCACTGAGAGTACTCTCTGATTTTTAAAATGCCTGACCTTCATTTGTGGTAGACTGCTTAATATTTCAGCAGAGCTGCACTTCAATAACTTTTTTCCCTTCCATGTCTTCCAGAGCACAGAGTTCTCAGAAACCCCGTCTCCAGACAGTGACTCTGTGAACTCTGTAGAGGGCCACTCCGAGCCATCCTGGTTCAAAGACATTAAGTTTGATGACAGTGACACAGAGCAGATTGCTGATGAAGGGGAAGACAACTCAGCCAGTAAGTTTCACCTGAGTCTTGCTCTCACTCTTCCTCCTCTCCTGTTGTCCCCAGTCCTCCAGGACTTAGCAGTTTAACCGTGTCTTGCTTTATCTGTGTTTCTGTGTGTGCGCTTGGGGCTGCAAGGATCTAAGAAAGCTATAGCCTGTCTAGTCTTCCACTTTCTCACCATGGATACAGTATTTTGAATTTAGTGGAACTGGTAAAGCTTCATATTCCTAATGAAGGGGAAGCATGTAAATTGCTGCCTTCTGTTTCTCAGGCAGACTTCTGCTTGATTTGGGCCCTGTAGTAGTGCACTAAAGAATGTCCGATATGTCAGCATGCCCACATGAAGACAAGATTAGAACTATGAAAATACTGTATTCCTGTATTATTGCACACTGGTCTTCATGTATTAAAGACGATTTTTCTCCTCTCTGGTACCCTCATAATACCCATTTGAACCCTTCTCCTCCCCATACCTTCCCCCTCACCCAACACTATAAGACTCTGCCAGCCCTAGCAAGCGCACTTCAGTCAGCAGCTTCCAGTCCACAATGGACAGTGATTCTGCCGCCTCCATCAGCCTGAACGTGGAGCTGGACAACGTGAACTTCCATATCAAGAAGCACTCCAAGTACCCACATGTGCCCCCTCACCCTGCCGACCAAAAAGGTACGAGGTAGTCACCAGCTGGAGTTGCACATGATGGAGAGCTGGCCCTAATATTGCTGACTTGTTTGGACACTGCTTATGTAGCTGTCTTACAGAGGGGAAAATACAATATTTAACTGGCACTTGCAGTTTCAGTGTGCTCACCTCTGAGGAGGCTCAATAGACTTGTTGAAATGCCTTCTCTGCAGAGTGTGTAACTTCCCCTGTGACTTTCTCTTTGCCATTGAAGCAAAGTCTCTTGCCCATGCATAATAGACATATCCTCATATGTGTTCTGGATAACTGGGGTGGAAAAATAATCCACATGTAAACCAGTTTGATACCTGACTCTACAGTTGGAGATGGAACTTAAAAAAGCAAGCAAGAAGTAAAACCCCAGAGAACAAAAGAACAAGATTAACTTGGAAGAGTTCTGTGCTGGATTAAGATTAATATGTTTACATTTTACAGAAGAATCTTACTGATAAACAATAAGGCCTAACTTAATCCATATACACAGCATTTCTTCAAAAGAGATCATCCACTTAAGTAGGAAGAAATCAAATACTTGGTGTTGAAGACTGCTTTTGAAAGGACTTTCCCCTAAAGAAGTACTAAACTGAAAGGCTCTATAAGCAACATCTTTATGGAAGAAATAATGTGTCTGCCTGTTGACAACTGCATTCTTTAAATGATTCAAGGGCTGTCTGAAACTGGGGCTTGCCACTGGCTTGAGTCTAGTATATTTTAGTTGCTTTACATGTTGGGTAGTAGTTGATGTCTGTTCTCTGCTTCCTTACATAAGGTTACATCAGCTTTGTAGACTTGTGTCTTGGGCAGCTTCTAAGTAGTTTCTTAATTATTGTTTCACCCCACCCTTTCAGTGTTTCTGACTTTAAAAGATGATCCAGCGTTAAATAATTCGTACTCTGAATTAATTCATCCTTCTATAAAGTCTAGCAGATCTCTTGTGTTGCTGTGAATCGGAATGGAAGAGCAGGCTTACATACAGGCTTGCATACAGATTACATATTCTGAAACTGAAATGGTCTCTGAAGACAGTGAGGGAGGAAGTGGTCACAGCTGCCTTTCCAAGTGTGCTAGACATGTGGGGCAGAATGAGACAAATTGGAGGGCACATTTATTATTGATGCCTACTGTAGTCGCCTTTTGTTATTTGCTAAAAATATGCCTATAAGGAAGGAAATCTAATTGCTCGTTTTCCCCCAAAGAGAGAAGCAGAAGAGTCTTGAAAGTTTGAGTTAATGTCAGATGATCCAAGATTGGGAATGGGTTGTGAGCATTACTGACACCAGGTTATTATTGCTTCCAATTTGTTTCCAGCTGATGCCCTAGTCAAATCTACACAGAAGGAAAGCATCTACAGGGAAGGAAAGCTGAGGAGAGTGAGATATACCAATGAATTCCTTTTAGGAAGGAAGGGTAGTGGATTAATTGAGCTTGAAACAGGCCCAGGTGTGCTGCAGTATCCAATGAATTTACAGCTGTAGCAGGTTTATTTTTACCAGTGTGTGATGGCAGTAAAGCAGCCAGTAGTCAGTTTGGCTCTGCCGAGTGTTAAAGGACTTGTAGGGGTGTTTGTCTGGTTTCAGGCATATTTCACATATACAAGGAGCAGTACATTATGAAGGGGAAATGTAAGAGAGCCTTTCTCTCTTGGAAACTGTTGACCAAATCAAGGCTGCTCAGAGCCAGAACTCTTGTGAGAAAGCTCTTGTGAGAAGGTTTTTAATGGTGGAGAGCTCAGAGAAGATCAGCAGAAAAGGCAAGTGGTGAGGGGACTGAAAGCAAAAAGGCTTCTGCCTTTGAGTTATGTATGCTGGCAGCACTCTGATATCTTTGGTGAATCTCTGCTGGTATTTGGTATATGTTCCTGAAACATGTGGCTCTTACCCAGGTTATTCTGTAGGAGTGTGATTGGTACTAGAAAACTGGTAACAATTTCTTTCAAGAGAATGGATTTCCCTTGAGGGGATAGTAATAGGCCCAGAACTGGGATAGGGTGGAATTGTGTCATGGAAGTGCACCGTGGATAGGTAGGTATCCTGCAGCTTTTTGAAAAATCTGTATCTGCAAATACAGAGAAGTTAGTGTAACTTTTTTATTTTGTTTGTGTTTATAATTCCTGGCATGAGAATCTCTAGAGAAAAGACCTAACCAGGGAGCAACAAGTTAAAATGAGTGACAATATCTTGAATAGCAAGAAACACATCTTAGTAATAGACAGGGTGAAGCTTTGTGGGTAGTGAGGAGGGACAAAACCCTACAGTGAATGCTGCAGTGCTTAGGGTAGTGAAGGACATGACTTCTAAAACTTGGTTCTGTAAATATTAGAGGGTTTATATAATAAAGTTAATATTAAGAAATTAGTTAATAATTAGTTAATAAAGTTAATATTAAGAAAACCTGTTTTTTCTGATTATCCTGGCTATATCCAAGAACGGATGCCATCTAAGATGCTAGAATATCACGATTAGACAGCCCAAACTGGGTAGTTAAGCATTTGTGTAAAATGGGTGGTTATTTTAAGAATAGAGTTCTGTAGTTAATCAGTGGCATGAGATGTTTGCCACTGTCAGCATCAGTATGGCCACACTTACTTAGCTTGATTGTGTTGAAGTTGTGTCTTGTCCTTACACTGGGTGACACTGACTTGACTTTCTTTGAAATAATGAAGTGAAACTGAAGATCCCACCTTCCTCTTGAAGGTTGTAATTTAGTTTCCTTAGGGCTGTGTAAATTCCAGTAATTTCATTGTGGGGAGGACTGACAATAGAAAACATCAAGTGCTAGAAGTTCAGGTCAGCTTTGATCTAAGATGTTCGTGGATTTCTTGAGTGATTAAGGGATATGCAATTTCCCAGTCACAGAGGTCAGCTGCTTTGCAGCAAGGGTGGGTGATGTATCCACCAGCTGTGTTTTACACAGAGTGGTTTGCATATACTCTAATGGCAGAACTGCTTGTGGTGTTACAGGCTGACTAACATCTGGTGTGTTTCCATGAAATTTGGGTGACTCTGAGTTAACTGAGAATAATGACTCATTTATAGCATCATCTGCCTAAAGACATAATATGTATCAGAAGGGGAAACAAAGTAAGATTGTTTTCTGCATTTAAATTCGGGGAAGAGATTATGTGATGAATTTTATATGTGGGGTTTAGTTGCTGTAAACACAATATGCAAAAGTTTATTTTACATACGTCATTCCAGACAGATATCCTTGATCATGGTACCAGGTATTTTGGGTAGTTTTTGATGCCTGCAAGTAGTTAGGAGAGGGAAAGAGAAGATGATTTGAGTAACCATATGTAGTTCCTTTTTAGGATTGCTGGCCAAGGCTTAATGTGCTGTTCCAGGAGCCTTTTTGGTTCTTCTTTTTGATTCTTCAGAAGGTGCCTGAGTTTTCAGGTTATAAAACAAGCTACAAGAACATTTCCCCATCCTTCTTCCTCATTTTGTGAAGCATGATGCATGTAGGGATGATATGAGATATGAAGTGTGTGTATTAGCCACTGTAAACCATCTCAGACTCACACTTATGAGTGTGTTGTCAGTGTGGGCTAAGAAGAGGTTTGGTATCTTACCTTGTCAGGAGTTTCCCCTGGGAACCCATCAGACGTGAAGTTATGGGAGCTGAAGTTGTATTGAAAAGATAAATAGAGTAGTTTGGGTTGTAAAGGACTTTAAAGATCATCTAGATGGAAGAACCTAGATCATTACAAGTCTAGAATTGGCTTGGAGGTGCTACCTGTGTCTTTGTCCAGAACATAACTAAGGTTTGGTTTCAGCTGGGGATAACTTGTGCTTTGGCTGTGCCAGTCAGGGGTCTGTGCCAGACCTAATTTAAATGTGTTTGCAGCAAGAGCTGATGCCCTGAGGCTGGTGCAAGGTGGAGAGGTGCTAGTATTAATGCTCTTGTGTAGGGAGAGCATGGCATGACTTTCTCTAGATTGTCAGTGAGTGAATGAATGCTGAGGGTGAGCCAGCTTTTACCAAGCAGTAGTTTATTGTAATGCTGGACTCTTAAACTAAGCAAGAAATGAAAGGAATCTTAAATAACCAGGAGTCTACCAAGGAGGCTTGTAACTTCTCTTTGGTGCGCTTATCATTGAGTGTCTATTTGCAAACAAGCTCAGACATTTAAAATGGTGGCATGAAAGGGGTCTCCTGAGTGCTGCCGCTCAGAGCTTTGTGATTGTTTATGTCCTGTCAGCTTTCTGTTGGTGTCTGAAAGCAGCCTGGCTTTGCATTCTGTTTGTGACGGGTCTGGAGCATTGTCAGGAAAGATGATAAAGAGTTGATCATGGGCTTCAGGTAGTTGTGCTCTATAAGCAGTTGGGCTACTGCTCTTGTTTTCTCATTGTAGAATCCCTTTTTGTATAAGTAAGGAGCCAGCTAAAGGCACAACAAGCTAATGGCTTCTGGAGAAAACAAGCTTTTTGTACCCAGTCAGAATGAAAGGTCAAGATCTAGCAAGCTAAATGAGGGTACTAGGTGAGGCTTTATCTTATTTTACAGATAGCAGAGAATGTTCTGAGTTGGAAGGGACCCATCACATCCAACTCTTTAAGTGAGTGGCCCATACAAGGATTGAATCCACAACCTTGGCATTATTAGCACCAGGCTCTAACTGTATCTCCCACGTGTAAAGTGATTGTCTGTTGCTCTGCTTTGTTTCTGGGAATCCATCTCTGTCTGCATGGGTTCCTCAAAACACTTTGAGCTGTTCTAGACTTGAGACTTTCAGCTCTTGCAAGGCAGGCTGTTGTCTTTTTCTTGCATTGTGTAAGATAAAACTCATGGCTGGTCTCTCCCTCAGTCTGAGATGGTTCAGTAGAGTGGGTGACCAAAATGGTTTCTGAAGCTGCATTTTTAGACCTGGGTGAGGAGACCATTCCCATGGTGTCTGATCACATCTTAACACATTTGTATTCAGGTCTAGAAAAGGATGGTCTGTGTCAGTTGAAAAAGTGCACTCTTAGTTCAGCCTTTGCTCATGTCAGCTTTGTTTGTTTTGTTTCTTCACATTAATAAGCACTATTTTCTTGTCCTCGTAGAATTTTTTGTTAGAACAAGAATGAGAGGATATTCTTGTCTTAACCACTCACCAAGCTGTTGCTAAATTGGTGACTAAATATTTAGATGAGTAATGCTGCTTCTTCTGGTGTGGGCGTGTACATTGTAATTATATGCGCACACCAGTGTAACCTGTCTTTTATTTTTTTTGTCTCCACCTATATCCCTCTTCTGTCTTCTTTCAGAGTATTTGAATCCTGAAAACGGAGGGCAGCAGATGTTCTCTATAAGTGACGCTTTCATTAAAGGTAAGGAAAAACTTCAAATGCTGCTGTTGTGTGTTTTTTAATATAACGATGGAAATTCCTTAATATTCTTTTAACAGAGCGCTGACACTTTCAAAATATTTACTCGACAGTAGATCTGAAGTTATTTATGGCAAAACTGATGTATAAATGACACTTAGACTTTCTTGAGTGCACTTTCAAGCTTAGATTTCTTTCACTTCTCAGACTCCTGCATTCAAAAAGACTCAAAGAAAAGCTTTTACTTTTTTTAAAAAACGAGTGTAAGTGGCAAGTCTGTTCACAGTTTCTCCACCAACAAATTTAGGTAACTGATTTTTAACTTCCTGTGCAAGCAAATGAAGATATGATACCATTAATTGCACTGCTTCTACAGAGTAGCTTAAAGCTTCTTCTCTTAAATCTTTCTGGGTTTCTTGTCATCACCACCATCATCACTAGTTCTGAAATGAAGGGCCATTACATGCATTTATGAGTTTTTGAACCCACGTGCTTTCCAGCATCATGGCCAGATGCACTCGTGGGCTTTTTTTTCCTTCCCAGTTAATGCTATTGATTTTGGTGTGCTCATAAGAGGAGGAAATAAAGGAGAAACCCCAATGTCTGTCTACCCTGAAAAATAAAGTCTTGGATTAAACTGGTGTTTAGTTTTTAACTTAGCTTTTGCAGAAGGAAGGGGGAAATCAATGTAGCTTCTATTAATCTTCTGTACAGCTCATTTTGTGTGTGGAGCATCTGGGAGAAGTTAATTGTTGTTTTTTAAGAGTCTTTTTCTTCACTAGTCCTCCTTGGATTACTATTGTCCAAAGATTGTGCTTGACACTGAGAAGTTTTGAGCTTGAACTCTGAAGGCTTACATACTTGCTTGATGAACATTTATACACTGCTAGTATAAATGACTTATAATATAGTCAGCCATTATGTCAATGTGGAAGTTTATAATTTGCCTCTATAATATCATAATAACCATGCAGGAAATAACCTGGTAACTCTTTCAAAGCACAGACTGTGCTGAAATAACCTCTAATTTTGGTACTGTAAAACAGAGAATACATCTAAGGAATTATTACACAATATAGTGATTGAAAGTGTCAGTCCCCCTCAGACTGAGGACTGTGCTATCCACCTTAAATGCAGTATTTCAGGAGGCCTAGACTTACGTGTTAGTAAATTCTTTCTGTTTCAAAGCAGCCTTTCAGAAAGACAGAAGCATTCAACTGTGACCTTACATTAACAAGGTTGGTTTGTCTCTTGCAGAGTCGTTATTCAACAGGAGGGTGGAGGAGAAGTCCAAAGAACTCTTATTCACACCCCTAGGCTGGCACCACAGCAATCTGGATCTGCTGAGAGAAGAGAATGGGGAGAAACAAGCCATGGAAAGGCTGTTGTAAGAAACATGTAGAAAAAGGAATTTGCATATCTTGAGTAGCAATTTCTGAAGCCCCTCTATTCCACCAACTTTCAGTGGGACCTGAGCTACAGTAGGCAATACAAGGAACTAAATTGCATTAAGAACGCAGCATTTTTACAGTATATTTTGGTTGTTTTTTTAATTTTATGATGTTTATATATGGAGTACAGGACCAGAGCTGACTGTAGAACATACTAGGCAGCTGTTCCTTCAGAGGACTTGTGCATTGTAGATGTTAAGAAATTTGCTTCTGAAATGTGACTTCAGCTAATCATTACACTGTATTTTTATGTATTTTTTTAAATGAGTCATCTATTTATTTTACCTTTTTTATAGGTCTGCTAATCACAACCACATGATGGCTCTGCTTCAGCAGCTTCTGTACAATGAGTCCCTGTCCCTGTCCTGGAGGGATATTATTGTACCCGTGGTCTGCCAGGTCGTTCAAACGGTACGGCCAGATGTCAAGAAGAGAGATGATGACATGGATATCCGCCAGTTTGTCCACATCAAAAAAGTAAGTTGCAGACAGTGCATGTAGGGAAACAAAAGGGTGCAGCTGTTGGCAGTACCCCTTGTTTGAAGAGAATCCCCTTTCCACTGCCCCAAGCATGTTCAGTTTTGTAATTGGCTGACTTGGCTTTTGAATAAGGTGGGGTTCTAGGAAAAGTTGCACAGAGGGAACTTGGCATGCTATGAAAAGTGCTTTAATGCACTGGGACTGAATTCTTTCAGGCTGTAAGCTGCAGCAGGTAGCAAAAGAGTAACACCTCTGTAATGACTTGGTTCATTTTTGGGTTTCTGCTTGTTTTGGGCTTGAGCTGGAGATATACCAAATGCTGGATAAGTAGCTTGCAGGATGTGGTGCAGCAATCTGTTGCCCTGTACCTATCCATTATGGAGGATTCAACTCCTATGCCAAGTACAGTGACTTTCTTCAAGAGGAAAACTTAATTGTTATGGAGTGGTGTATCCAGTTCTGCCAGATGGCCCAGTGTTGACACTGTTCAACTGTAAGTCTGGAATTCTGGCATGCAGACTTCCTTCTGAGAGTCTGATGTGAAAATAACATCCAAGGAGTTAGTGTGACTGAGGACTGAAGATTTGGGCTTAGTCTTCTTTGGCCAAATTCACCTCAGCAGTACTCTGGTTTGAAAGCCATATGAGGTTTGAGGAGAACCTTATGATTCGGGTGGTAGAGTTCAGGCAGCACCACTTGTTCCTGTTTCTCCTGAAACTCCAGTTCAAAGAGCAGTTGTTCAGAGGTGAAAGCTCCTCATAGCTGTCTGCTGTTTTCACATGCTGCTAAATACCGCTGTCCTCTAAAACATGTTATTCAGAAACTTGTTTCATGCTGTTTATTGTGCCTGGGATTGCCTGTGTCCGAAGGCACACCAGTCAACTGTTTGATGTGTTCAATTGGTAGGTAGAGGGGTTTTTGGTTTTCTTTCTTTATTTTTATATTTTTCCTCTCTTTCTTTACAATTTGTTTGTTGTCAATAGAAATGGCATGTGCAAAGGTATATGCTCCTCATGGCCTGTCAAAATTAGGTTCCCTTGTGTGCTGAAGTATACTGGTTTAACAAATAAGCATCTCTTGGGAGGGGTGTAGAAATCCTAGAACTCAGTACTTGTTTTCATGTTTGCCAAGCTTTAAAGGGAAAGGCTTACATGTCCAGCATAACTGTATCTGGTCTTTCATCTGATAATTGAGGGTGTAGCTGAAGTTTGTATGTCACCTACAATAGACATTCTCTGTGTGAACTTTACTGCACTACAAGATGTGGGAGTGTATGACAGTTCTAAAAACGTTCTTTGCTCTGATAGATTCCTGGTGGAAAGAAATTTGACTCCATGGTGGTGAATGGATTTGTTTGCACTAAGAATGTTGCACACAAAAAGGTAATGCAGCTTGATTAATCTTACTGTAGTGCATGAGGTGGAAACAAGGGTGCTCTGACTTGCTTTTTGTGTCAGGAAGCTTCTCTCACCACCTAGGAGGTTTGTGAGCTTTCTCTGCTTTGAGCCCCCAGACAAGAATGGCTTTTAAAGCATTTCTTTTCCAAGCTGTTTTATTTTCTAGCCCAGAGATTTTGGGGGAGAAACTCTCCTCATGCATGTGTAGGAAAACATCCTCTCCACCCCTACCACAAACATGAGACATCTAATAATTACCCCAACTTTTAGCCAGAAAAAGGCATTGGTGGTTCCGACTTAAAATACTTTAGTAAAATGGGTCTTTAATGCAGGAGGGCAAGATAGAAGTGAGCTGCATGAGTCAAGTGTATCAAGACTTTGGGGCTCTTAGCAGTGACTGGAAATCCTCTCTAGCATTGCCTGCTTATGGACAGTCCCTGTGGAATTTCAGCAACTGGGTGTAACAACTTCAGGCGAAGGCAGAATGTATAGTAGGGGGTGATGGCTGAGACACTTTAAAGGGAGGTGGGGGTAGCAGGGACCATTCATGGGAAGTCTGTGTCTTTTTCTTGTGTACTTCTTCCTCTCCAGATATTTTTGTTTTAACTGTTTTTGTGTCTTTTTAGATGAACTCATGCTTAAAAAATCCCAGAATTCTGCTGCTAAAATGCTCAATTGAGTACCTCTATCGAGAAGAAACAAAGTTTACCTGCATAGAACCTATAGTACTTCAGGTGAGAGTATGCTTTTGTTCTTGGTTAAAATAACCCTAACAAAATAATGATCAGTGCAATTTTTTTCAGTGTGTAAGGTGGAGTTGAATGAGTGAGATTGCATAGAAAAGAGAGAACTTTCCTCTTCTAGTGAACTAGCTAAGAGAGCTGCTGCAGTAAACACAGAACAAACTTGTAGCCTTGCACTGAGGGGTTTTGTCCTCAAGTTACACGTCCTGAGAGCACGTGAGCTTTTGATTCTCACAGTGCAGCATTTCAGAAAACTTCTATTTTTATTGAGACCTTCGGAACTGTATGTTCCTTATACAGTATTAGAGCTAGATAAAGCTTGGGTGTGGGAAGAAATATTTGGAAAGTTAGCGTAGGTGAGGGTTAGGTCACACCCATGTTGTTTTTTGTCAGGCTTGAAAAAATGGAACAACCACCAACCTAATGGAGTGATGAACTAGAAAATGTCGCTTTGGAACTGGTGCCCTGCCCCTGTGGGCAGGGATGTGCCTTAAATATGAAAACACTGAAGTATATAGACCTTTTCTTTATGAACTGCTTATAAAATATTACTGATAAACTAGTGTTGTGCTGTGGGGGTGGGAAGATGTTCACAATGGACTACTCATGGTGTTTCCTGGATAGCTGTTTTCCCTGTTTTATAGGAAAGGACAGTATGTAAAACAAAGTGAAAAATAACATTAAGCATTCAAGTGGGTTTGTATTCCATATGAGTTTGCAGTAGTTCACTGCTATACTTTGTTCCTGTCTGCAGGAAAGGGAGTTCTTGAAGAACTACGTACAGCGGATCGTTGATGTCCAGCCCAATTTGGTCCTTGTTGAGAAGACTGTGTCCAGAATTGCCCAGGACATGCTCTTAGAGCATGGCATCACTCTGGTCATCAATGTCAAGCCGGTGAGCACTTCTGATCAGTGGTAGATTTCTAATGACTCCTTGTAGCAAACTGGCTGGAGAAAGCCAAGAGTTGTCTTATTTTTTTCTGTAACCAAATGTTCTCCTCCAAGAAGGTAAGACAGGCAGATCTGGAGAGTTACTTTTTCCTCAGCTCTTTGCAGTTACTGTGCTGTGTCCTTGTTTGATGGGTCCTTGTACCCTGGTTTAGTTCTAGTTGACTTTGATTACCCATTTGTAGCAAATCATGTGTGGGTCCTCAGCTATTGTCAGAGAGCCTTGAGCTCCTGGCAGAGCCAGCATTATGCTGACTGCACCGCTC
Organism: Brachypodius melanocephalos; assembly: GCA_013398615.1. Taxonomy (NCBI): domain Eukaryota; kingdom Metazoa; phylum Chordata; class Aves; order Passeriformes; family Pycnonotidae; genus Brachypodius; species Brachypodius melanocephalos. Next base: position 766,105 of record VZSR01000028.1, on the reverse strand, counting down.
CTCCTGGAGGTATCTGAATCTAGTCAAGTGAGAAGTTCTAGGCAGGATACAATCTCACCAGAAATACTTATCCAAATGTGTTTCTAAGATTCTTACATATTGTGGGATATGTATTTGTGGGAGTGGGTTTAACTGAGAGTTTGCACCTCAGCGAGAGGTTTTGTAGATTACACTGGTGTTTTTTGGTTTGTTAAGAGCAAGATAAGGATGCCAGTGTCCTCTTTGCATTGTAGATTTTTACTGTTCTTTCTGTTTTTACAGCAAGTGTTAGACCGGGTGAGTCGAATGACCCAGGGAGACTTAGTGATGTCAATGGATCAACTGTTGACCAAACCACAGTTGGGGACCTGTCATAAATTTTATATGCAAGTTTTTCAGTTGCCCAATGGTGAGTGAAACTTGAAGTGCCTTAGCCTATATGTGTGAAAGGATGAATGCCTTGCTCTTTTTTAAATAGATCTGAACTGTTGGCTTCCTTGTGTGATCATGTGTCATCCTACTCATTTAATTTCTGTTATTTCTTGGAACTACAATGAACTGCCTGTGTAGAGAAAAGCATGATCCTACTAAGAAAAGACACCCTATAGATTTTAAATAGACTGATTTCTTCCTTCCAAATTGTTTTTTCTCTTCCCACATACTGTGGTTTGTCTAGTCCAACTCCCTGTTCAAAACAGCAAGGATTAATTACAGTGCAGCATCAGATTTCTTAGGGTTTTGTCAGCCAGCTCTTGAAAATACTGCAGAGTGGAGATTTTGTAGCCTGTCTGGGCACTATCCTCACTGTAAACAATTTTTCTGCATTGAAGTAAGAGAATCACAGAACAGCCTGTGTTGGAAGGGACTTCAAAAGATTATCTGGTCCTACCTGAACAAATCCAATCAAAATTTGCCTTGTTGCAAGTTGTGCACACTTCCTCATGTCCAGTCATTGTGCACCTTTAGGAAAGGTTCATTTTCCTCTGTAACTCCCCTAAGCAGTGGGAGTCTACAAAGGAAGGAAGAAATGCTGCTTGACAGGTTACCAGTGGTGCTGGCACACATAAATGTTGTGGATGCAGATCTTTGTGGTGATGCAGCCCTTGCATCTCTTCATAGAATCATAGAAGGATTTGGGTTGGAAGGGGCCTTAAAAATCATTTAGCTCTAACTTCTCTGCCATGGCAGGAACTAGACTTTGCACTAGACAAAGTTGCTCCAAGTTCCATCAAATCTATCCTTGAACACTTCCCTTGACACTTCCTCATTGCCCCTTCCAGCCTTTAAATTGCCCTCAGAATGTCATAGGCTTTTGACTTGTAAGGATGGTGAAATGTGCCTGGGACGGAAGTGATTCTTTTGCCCACTGGTGCAGAGTCTACAGTGATCTTAGAATAATCTGTTTAGGTCAGGGTGTTCCATGTGGCCTTTGCTTTGACTTTATGATGGCTTATTTTATAAAACAGGAGAAGATTTATAGCCAATGCTTTTTTTTCTTACTAAAAGAAGTTATTTCAGTACAGTAATGTGAATTTCTGCAGCTACTAGTGTTACTTGCTCTTAGTCTCCTTTACAATCTCTTGGGTGTGTGAGGTCTCTAAAGGCAGATTAACTGTAGTGGTCATCCTAACTCCCATGTTTTACTTCTAGATCAGACAAAACCCCTGATGTTCTTTGAAGGGTGTCCCCAGCACCTGGGCTGCACTATCAAGTTGTGTGGTGCTGCAGAGTACGAGCTGGCTCGTGTGAAGGAGATTCTGATCTTCATGGTCTGTGTGGCTTATCATTCCCAGCTGGAAATCTCATTTCTTATGGATGAGTTTGCCATGCCCCCTACCCTCACCAAAAACACTTCCTTTCACTCCCTCATTGAGGAGCCAGGAGATGAAAATGAACAACAGAACCTCTTCAATGGTGAGGACTTCAGCACAGCAGTCAAAGACGGTGAACTATCCTCAGAAAAGCTGCCTGTAATCTCTGAATCAGTGTCCCCTGATGAGGTCAGTGTGCCTGAACCAAGAGGTGTTTTTGACAGAGGTGACCAAGAGAACAGTCAGTTGGAAACGGTGTCCTCCAAGCAGCAAGAGCACCACAAAGTGGAGTCACCATTTGCAGTGTTCAGCTCTGTACCTCATGCAATTCCTGAAACATCCCCACTGCCCCTCCATGGCATGGACCAGCACTTGGCCACTGTGGATAACCAGGCACTAGAGCCTCTTCAACAGGCAGAGGATTTACAGGAATCCAAGAGTCAGATGAGAGTCTTCAGAGACCCTCTCCAGGATGATACTGGTTTATATGTCACGGAAGAGGTAACTTCGTCTGAGGATCGTCTCAAAACTTACTCTGCAGCATTTAAGCAGGAGTTGAAGGATGTCATTCTCTGCATTTCTCCAGTACTGATGTTCCGTGAACCATTTCTTTTGACTGAAAAAGGCATGAGATGCCCTGCCCGGGAATACTTTCCTGAGCAAGTTTATTGGTCTCCTCTCCTCAATAAGGAATACAGGGAGTTGGAGAGCAGAAGGAAGAAGCAATTGTTGCGGGATCTCTCTGGACTGCAAGGGAGGAATGGGAGTATCCAAGCCAAGGCTATCCAAATCTTGCCTTCTCATGAGTTGGTTAATACTAGAATAGCAGAACATCTACGTGATAGCCAGAGCTTAGCCAGAATGCTGGCTGACTATCGGGCCAGAGGAGGGAGGATACTACAGAAAAGCCTAGATCCTTTTGCCCAAAATAAGGATGTGTCTAGTGTCCCTACTGGAAAAACTGGGAGCAGAACTGAAGAGGAGGAGAAGGGACTGGCTCAGAGTGAATCCTCATGGTCTCATAAGGTAAGGTAGAGTTGTGCTGCTCAAAACTCAAGTTACATCAGTTTCTCATGGTATACAGAAGGTGTTGGGTCTCATATTAAACCAGAGAGGATTTTTTGTCTGTTGCTTTCTGTTCGATTATGGTTCTTTTGATTTTGTTTTGTTTTTTTTTTTTTGACTGGATCATAACTCCATTTTAGACTGTGGTGCTCTGCAATCATTCAGAGCAAGAGACTGCAAAATTTCTCAGAGAAATGCACAAAGTCAGCACAGAATCAGTTTTGCCTGTTTCACTGGGCTGTACCTAACTGATTTCTGAAAATGAGGCCGTGAAGCAAACCTTAAGAAGTTTCTTAAACTGAGCTTTCTTGCTCCTTGTATTTGGTTATTTGTAGAAATGTACTTTCATTTTCAGAGGGCTTAATGTCATGGAAACAGCAGTAGTCTGTAATTACATTAAAGGACTTGATTGATTGTAAAAGTTTAGGTGATCTGAAGAAAGGTGAGAATCACATAATGGAGGGGAAGGAATCTTCTTTGAAATTTCAAAGCAACGGAATATGCGTTTATAACAAAAATTTTAAAGTTTTGGTAAACTGCCATGAAAGTAACTAACTTGTATCTGAGGAACAGGATCTTGGGACTTTCTTGAATTGAGCTGTTTAGGAAAAAAGTCAATGAACAAGAGTAGCAGATTTGATCTGTTGAAAGAGTCAAACATTTTGGTCTCTGAGCCAATCAGCCCTTGTATTCATGAGCAGAAGTCACTTTTTAATTGGTACTTAAATGTAGATCTCTGTACCATCACAGGCCATAGTCTTACAAATGGTAAGAGTAGCCCTTGCTCTGGATTGGACTGGTTGATGCTGTTTTAAATTTATTCAGCGATCAAAGAAAAGTGTTTGGTAACATCATAGTTTTGTAGGGTGTGGAACAGTTCCATTCCAAGAGCAACATGGTGCATCTCTTCCCAGAGAATAGAAACATGGAAATCTTTCTATAGCCTGAATGAGTAACTGAAGTACAATATATTGGCAGAGTTTTGAATCCAAGATGTCCTACATCATACAGTAATTTAGAGACTCTGGATGTTTGTCATGGGGCTTTTGTTGTTTTCTGTTCCTCTTGGCTTTGTTTCCACAGCAACACACGTGTGTTCATTGGTTTTGTTGTGCATATAGGTTATGTTGTTCTAAAAATGGCAGTTAGCAATTATACATAGTACAAGTTTACCTGAAGCTGGGACATAATGCCAAGTTAATCTGTACAAAAGGAGAAAGCAGAGATTGATGTTTGAATAAAATTACTAGAATAAAATTTTGTCAACAGAAGTTGTGTGTGAGTAGAGGTGTCTGTAACCAGTGAATGAGTTGTTTTCTCTCTACTAGGTGGATTGCCTGAGTCCAGTAAACCATCAGAGGCTCTGTGTTCTCTTCAGCAGCTCTTCTGCTCAGTCCAGCAATGCTCCAAGTGCCTGTGTTAGCCCTTGGTATAAAAACTCCTCTACAACTTGGATAGTTGCTATTCTTTCCTTCCCAAAGTCAGAGTCAGTGCCTGCCTCATAGCAGTATTTTTTTGAGGACTCCTTGGTAGGTTGTGCCCATCCTGTAACAGGAACTTTTGCCAAAAGACTTTTGTCTTGTGTGGTCAGGTGAATTTACAGCAGTATTGCACAACCTCTGTAGTATCCAAGGCATGAATGAGAAAGCTCAGCCTGAAACCAGATGCTTTAGTTGGTGTTTCACTGCACAGTAATGTGTCTGTGTGGGGAGCACTGCATGCTGACTTGTGGGGAAGAGTTAGTGTAAATGAACACAGGACAATGTCCAAGCCCAAAAATGAGCCCTGTGAGAATCTTGGAATCCTTGTAGATTGTATTATCCAACAGTGGCATTGGAATATATTGCTACCTTTCTCATACTGTAGTCATCAATATTAAGAGCTTTATTTCCAGCTTAGGGGGCTGTAATTTGCTAATCGTGTGCAATTTACAACACACTTTTATCTCTACCAAACAGGACAAGTCTTGGTGTTTAATCATTAGCTTAGGTGATTTAAATCATTTAACTTAAATGAAAATAGATGACCTTCTTACAGGGAAAGGTCTGAAGTTCCTGTAAAAGCTTAGAAATGAACTGAAGAAAATGGTGATATGCTCACTAAGCAGCAACAAGAGGATGTAAATTAGTGATGTTAGGGATATCTGAATTATGACTCTTGAACTGACAGACAATTTAAATGGCTTGGTCACCTCAGGTTCTGGGGAAACTAAAGTTGCTATTAAATATTCTAGAAGAACCAGGATTTCTTGAGGCTTTTTTCATGTTCTGGATGTACCATTTTGGTAGCTGTTTATACATTAGTGCTTGAAGCTTCTGTGCCTAGATATTTTTGAAAATCATCTTCAGAAGTGCAGTTGAATTGTACTGGACTTTTAAATGTCAAGTTTAAAGTTTTCTAGTAGGACTTTGATCTCATTGTTAGCAAACCTAACAGCAGGAATCTAGGAAGAGTAGTCAAGTGGAAAAAAAATAATCTTTGAAGTTATACAGGGCTGTAAACAAGCCAGCAGTGAGTGTAGAGCTGTGCACTTGAAGGCCATTGCACAGCTAATGGTGTTGGCATCCAGTCTCTAAAGCTTTTCCTTCTCTGCTTTAGGATTGTGACCATGGAGTTCTATGGGAAAAATGACCTAACTCTAGGGATTTTTCTGGAGCGCTATTGTTTCAGGTAAGGAGGAATTTATTCTAGTTCACTCATGCTCACTTGTTACAAGCAAATACATCCACTCCTTTCCTGTTTTGGCCCTGTCCTTCTTACTTCCCTTCATGGGGAAGTGAAACAGATTATGAAACAAGGTTTATAAGTTCGTGAAGACAAATGTGATCACTTAGCACTTTTTGTAGCAATTAGGGTTTAAGGGCCAAATTAAGGGTCTGAACATGTATTCCAACTGTCTGTTTTTCAAGACAAGCAACTCTACTGGTCAGTTTCCTGAGGTTCCTCTTTGAAAGTTCATACAGCTGTTGGGTAACACTAGTCATTTAGTGTCTCAGAGTAAGGCTTTGTCATATGTCCAATGTAAACAGTCCAGAACACTTTTAGCCCTGGCAAAGTACCATGTCATTTATTTCATCTCACAGAGGTGTAAGTTGTTACCTTTCTGTAATAACTGTGTCTGTCACAACCCCATGCAGAGTCTCACTGTGAAGCTGGGTGGATAACCTGCTCAAAAGACAAGTACTTTGCTCTCTCCATTGGCCACTTGCAGTAGCAGAAGGCTCTCGATGTTCAGCCTTCTGGAGGAGCAAGTATTTCTTCTTGTGGTGATCAGTGAGAAGGAGCTTAGCTGCCCGCTTTTAAATTCTTCCTTCTCTCTGCTCATTAGGTGGTGTGTGCTAAAGTGAATGCTTCTCAATCTCCATAGTTTCAGTAATTAAAGTTCTTTATTTTTTCACATGAGCAAGGAGAATCTGAGCTTTTTTAGCCTCTTTCTGGTTTTGAAGAATATCTTATCTGACTTTGGTACCTAAACAATTCAGCTTTTATTTTTCTGGTATTAGTCTTTCTTCTGTGACTTGAAAGAAACCCATCCAAAGAAAGGTCATGGGTTTTACTGCTCAAAGATGCTCTATGGCTCTGTGTTGCTTACCTGTTTCTTCAGGAGCTGAAACATTGCCGTTTTGAAGGCTCTTTGTCACATCTTTGTCCTCGGTAGCGATTGCTTGGGTACACTGCCAAAGCAGTCTTCTAATTTGGTGCCAAGGACTTCCACAGGTGCTTGATCCTTATACAGAATGTGTTGCCATCAACACCTTGTAAAAGGTGATGGCACCCCATATCCAGTCACTGCTTTTGGGACATGTACAGCCATTGCTGTCAATGCAGCTTCACTATGTGCTACTTCGAAATTGCTCTGCAGAAACAGCCTTCACTACAGGCTCAGAAAACACTTTCACAGTGAAGATAAATAGTACCATGATATTAAAAGGCATGTTAGATCTGCTGAATGAGTTCTTCAGCAATGCCTGCTCTGTGATCATTCATAAATGTTTGTTTCTCTCTGTAAGGCCTTCCTACCAATGCCCCAGCATGTTCTGTGAAACACCGATGGTGCACCACATTCGTCGCTTTGTTCATGGGCAAGGCTGTGTGCAGATTGTGTTGAAGGAGCTGGACTCCCCCGTCCCTGGGTACCAGCACACCATCCTTACTTACTCCTGGTGCAGACTGTGCAAACAGGTAAGGATGTGCACTTCAGAATCACTGCTGTTCCAGTTTAGTATTCTTGTTGTGAGTGGCCTTGTATGGAAAGGCAGCATTTTTGGAGAAAGTGCTCATGTCTGGAGCTATGGCTAAACTGGCAGCAAAGCTGTTACTGATACAGATGTTCTCATGTTACCTACAAATTCCTCTTTTATAACTGGGGCCATTGAGGGTGAAAAATCTTGTGTGAGGTGGTCTTGTTAGAAAGTGTCAAAACTGACTCTGAGAGGACAGATCTAAGGAGAAAAAATGGAGTTGCCTACTTAGAGGTGAAGAGTATGGTCCCTTTCTTGCAGTGAATCTTTATGAGCATGTGGGAAAGGGCAGACACCAAGACCTGCTGGCATAGTAGTTCACTAAAGCCACTTGCTGTTCTTTGATGTGCTGTGGATGGAATAGCCTGCATTGCGTCAATGTGATGTCTGAACTACTTTTAGTAGTCATTAGAAAGTAACATCATCATTGGAGAAATACTAAATTGCTTTAAAAAGCCCAGAAGGCAGTAAGATTGTGTATTATCTGAAACTTGTTCTGTAATTTAGCTAAGAAAACATTGCTAACTGGATGCTCATGCCTAGCCAAACATGAAGAGCCTTCAAAGAGAGGAGAATATAACTTAATGAAAAAAGATTCACGCAGTACCTGAAATGCAAAACATCTGAATTACCATATGGATGACTCAGGTCACCTACTTACGCTGCCTTAAACATGGGTGTCAGATTTACATCTGTGAAACCTGGAGGAGATTGACGCAGTTGCTGACAGCAAGCCCTGTGCTGCTGTGTATACAGCTGCTCTGTAACCTTTTATGTTTGTGTGCTCGTGTAAACACTTACGTGTTTGAGGTTGTCAAGTGTATGTAACGTGGTGCTCTGAGCTTGCAAGCACTTCTGAAGTTGCAAAGCAGTACCAACACATTTGTAGCTGGAGAATTACCAGGGAAAAAGTAAATTATATGGCCCCTGCTGCTGGCTGGGTTGCTAAGAATTGACTGTATACGGAGAAACAGCATCCAAGAAATAAGCTTCCATCAAGGGTATGTTTGGACTCCTCTAGCTTAGCACTTTTCATCATCAGCTAGCAGTTGTTGTTTATCAGATTGATTTTACCTCTGTGTTGGCCTTAGCTATACATAAATGCTGTCTTTGTTGTTAAGTATGTTTCAGGGTCATGGGTACTTCTGGTACTAGAAATACTAGATTGCTGCCTGGATTATCCTGTCCTTAATATTGTTTGAAGGATGAAATTTAGACACTTGCCTTTCAATTTTTCAGGTGACACCAGTTGTTCCCCTTTCCAATGACTCTTGGTCTATGTCTTTTGCAAAATACCTTGAGCTGAGGTTCTATGGGTACCAGTACACTCGAAGGGCCAATGCAGAGCCTTGTGGGCATTCCATTCACCATGACTATCACCAGTATTTCTCCTATAATCAGATGGTGGCATCTTTCAGGTGAGTTCCACTGCTAAGAACTTCATTCTCTCTCTGGTACTGTGTGACGCATATGGCTCCAGTAAGGATTCATCAATTCTGTCCTTCACTGTGAGTGCAGCATGGGATAGCATAACTGTACCATAACCACAAGTGCAGGATTGTGTGCTGGCTTGCAGAGGGCTTTGTGGGTGGCATCACTGTCCTAGCTGTGGTGGGCAGTGTTCCAAGAGTGGATGGTTCCTGTGCATGATACCAAAAGGAAATGCTTTTCCCTATCTAATTCGAAATGCTTTCAAAATTTTGGTTTTGCAATATGGTTTGTGGTTTTACTTCTTGCCTGGGAGATACATGAGCAGTGTTATTGCTGCTAGCAGTAACTAAAGCCCTGGACACATTGACAGTGCCCTTTTTCATGTAAGGGCCCCAAACCTCAGGATGATGTAGCACTAATACTGTGTGGTGTGGGTTGTGTTACAAGCTGTTGTATTGCCTTCTCAGCTACTCTCCAATCCGCCTGCTGGAAGTGTGTGTCCCACTCCCCAAGATCTACATCAAACGACAGGCTCCATTAAAAGTTACTATTTTACAGGATCTCAAGGATTTCTCACAAAAGTAAGCTTTGTTTTTAATCTTCTTTTAACGTTTTCTTCCTAATCTTATTTGTATTTTGTAGTTTTGTTAGCAGAACACAAAACTATTTTTGCTAGTAGGATGAGATTTGGCTAAATATTCATTATTTGATAGAAAAGGAATAGTTTAAAACATGTATGCATGTATACTTCCAAGGGACAGTGGTAGTGAAATCTGTTACCTTTGCTTGCTCTGTCTGTACTGATGTCTCAGCTCTTTGTCTGGAGGCAAGTCAGGTTAAACATTGCTGGTAGAAACTCAGATTCTTTTTTTTCTCTATCCCTGAATGTTGCACTGATGTCTGAGTCGTATATATAGCAGATTGCTGAATAATGTTGCCAAGCTACTGAAGAGTTGACCATCAGCAGGTGTCTGAAATGTTATGTTATGAATTGCACAGTTAAAGTATTTTTAATTCCTCCCTCTAATGCTAAAAATGAAATGAAAAGATGGTCCTAGAAGGCTGACCCTGAAGACTGCAGATTATACTTTGTACTCACACCATAATGTTCCTTTCTAGAACATCTGATTGAGTTTCAGTTCTTCAGCCCCAAAAAACTGCAAAGACCTTGCTCAAATCTCTTGTCTGAACAGAACTGTTATTATATTTGTCATGTGGCAGTGGAACTCTATGGTGTGTAAAAGTCTTTGCCTTTGTTAGCTATTGAATGTGGTAACAGCAGGCAGACTGCAGCTCCTTGTAGTCTAAGGTGAACTACCATGAGCCTAGACACTTTCTAAATGTAGGAACTAAAAGGTGGAAGACAGTCCTGATGAAAACTGTTAAATCCAGCCAGACTGCTGTTCTGCATGATCACAGCATTCCTGTATTGCTGGATGTCTCTGTGAGTGACTCCAAAACCTGTGGAGCTTTGTTTAAAGCTGAAATGGAGGTACTCATTTTTTCTGAGCCCTGCTGGTGGAGGTGTAGCTTGCAGACCCAGATTCTTGCTAATCACAGATGACACAACAGTTCCCCTTAGTGATGTGTTTGAGACATTTCTATTGTTCTCTGACAACTCTGCTGCTAAGAATAAATTGTGAAGACAAAGGTCAGTGTATGTAACTTATAGATTTCTCCTATTACTAATGAAGTTTTCCCAGCCTTCTCTGTGAATACAGTTGGGTAGCTTACTGTGCAGGAAGGCTGTCATATATTGCCTTTTGTATTCTGAAATGCTTACCTTAAGCACATTCAGACTTTTATTAAATAAGAATATTGAAGCATCTCCAAGTAGTCACAGCTGAGCTCTTTGCTGTTGACAGGGTGTCGCAAGTGTATCTTGCTGTGGATGATCGCCTTGCTTCTCTGAAAACGGATACTTTCAGCAAAACGAGGGAAGAGAAGATGGAAGACCTCTTTGCCCAAAAGGAGGTAATAGGCTATTTTTACATCAGGGGTCCATAGGTTAAGTGCATGGAGGAGCTACTCAGATCTTGTGTCATCTTGGTGGGATAACGCTGACCATTTTCCTTTTGGCAGATGGAAGAAGGAGAGTTTCGAAACTGGACTGAGAAAATCCAAGCAAGGCTGCTTTCATCATCACTGGACACACCTCAACAGCTGCAATCTGTTTTTGAGTCTCTGATAGCTAAAAAGCAAGGACTTTGTGAGATGCTACAAGCCTGGAATAATAGGTAAGTGGACACAAGCTGGAATCATGAGCAACACTGATACTGTGTTGGTTCTGTGAGGGAAGAGGTTCAGCTGTAGTTTCTTTCACTGTAGAGCAGTTGCTGTATAGAGCTTGTGCTGAATGTGCTCTACTGGCTAAGAGCACACAGCTGATCAACTGGAACAGAAAACAATTTGAGGCATTGCGTTATAGAGCTCAACTTGCATCTGGAGGAGAAATTCTCATTTGAATAAAGGTGGAGGAGATGGGAAGAGGGGAGCGTGGGACCTGTTGATTGGGTGAAATAATCTCAGAGGTGAAGAAAATGTGCAGTCTTTGGCCATTTGATACGTCTTCGGCACGTGTTAGCAGCAATCTGAGTTTGGTATGGAGAAACTTCATAACTTGTGTCATTCAGAGATAACACCAGTAACCTGCCTTCTGATTAATTTTTATTTGGTGGTGGTGTTTTTGTGTGGGTTGTTTTTGTTTGTTTTATTTTTTCTTTGTTTGTTTAAGATTGCAGGATCTCTTCCAACAAGAGAAAGGGAGAAAACGTCCATCGGTACCACCCAGCCCTGGGAGACTGAGGCAAGGTGAAGAAAGCAAGGTATGGCTAACAGGCTATAAATCTCTTAAGCTTTTTTTTTTTTTTTTCTGGAGCAGCACAATAGTTTTAACAATTTCTTGAGTTTTCTTTAATAATTAGTAAACTAGTTTTACTGCATCCTGTAGTTTTCAACTGTAAAAGCTTAAATTGTGTGTTAGTATAGTATATGTATCTTCTCCTAAGAGTCATATTGTAGAGAGAGTCAGTATGAATGGCAGTTGGTGATTTTCTGTGATGTTTGTGTAGTGTTGATGTGAACATTGCCAGCAAAGAGCTGCAGTCGTTGTCAAGTGTGTGCCTGGATAGGACCAAGTTTGTTGCCCATCAGGTGCATCCCTTGTGAAAAAGACAAATAATATCAAGAGGTAGAGCAAAAGACACAGGAAGGACTGATAATTGCTTTCCAGGATGTGGTGTTTTGTGATGTATCCTGTGAGAACTGACTGAAGGGATAAATGATTTTGGGCTGCTGCCTCAAGAGCTCTGTCCAGCGGTACACAGGCTAGCATGCTGAACTTCACCCTTTGGGGAGCTGGAACTCTGAGGAAATGTCTGAGCTGCAAGGCAATACAATATAAGCATCATACAGAGAGATTGAACTCCCAATAGTTCTACCATAAGCAAGGTGCACTAAAAATTCCCAGAGACCCTGGATTTGCTCTGCTGCATGCACACATGCCCCTTCCACTTAACACAGAGGTGCTAAAGCAAACTTTATCTTGATCTAGCAGGAAGGAGGTTCTTAGGGAGGGAGAGTGTAGTGTTTGAAGCAGCAGACACAGATAACATCCATCATAAGCATCTTGTGAACTTGAGTTGCTGTTGCCTTGTCTTTTTCCTATGATAACAGATACAGTGACATGCAGAGCCTGAGAGGTGGGGGAGGGTGGTCTGTTGTAAAACAGCTGCTTTTGTAAGCATTCCATACAGGAGAGAATACAGGTGTAAAGAGCATCAACACTGGTGTTTTGTTGTTCTGCCTAGATCAGTAACATGGATGCTTCCCCACGGAATGCTTCTCCAGCACTACAAAATGGAGAGAAAGGTCTGTTACTTATTTTTCATAAGATGCCAGTAGAAGCATGTTGTAGCTCTTTTCCTGACATAATATGGGAGCTTTTGTCAAATTTGATAAATCAGAGAAACGCCAAATCCCCATCATGTCACATTTGTTTTTTCTAATGATAAGATAGAAGTTGGCCATCTGCTTCTAATACAAAGTTGAATTAGTAGTGATTAGGAAAGTGGCCAACAAGGGTTTTCCCTTGAACTTAATTTAAAAACTTTCAAAAGCTTTCTAAACAACTGAATAACTACATGGAATTTGGGAAACATCTTTTGCCTCTTCTGTGATCTGGTTATGGGTGCTGAGATCTCTTACCTGTGAGGCATACTGAGAGTTTGTGGGAGCTGAAGGTAGCAGTTGTAGGAGTAGGCATTTTCTGGAGGTTTTGTGCTATGTTGATGAGCTTGCCCAGTCCTTTGGTCTGCGTAGCCTTACCTGCTTTCTAAGTAAAAACTTTCTGAATGTAGGTGCTGATTATAGCTTGACTAGGTAGCAAACAGTATCACTTCTGACAGCCGTGTAAAATTATTTCTTCTGTCCTTAATTGTTCTTGTGCTCTCAGAGGATCGTTTCCTGACAACTTTATCGAGTCAGAGCTCCACAGGCTCCACCCATCTACAGCTGCCCACCTCTCCAGAGGTTGCATCGGAGCACACAACTGGTGCCAACACACTCTCTGAACAGGACACAACAAGCAGCTCTGAAGGTATAGTTCAGTTGTGATCTCGTATTCTTTCTCTTCCTTTTCTGTGTCAAGTCCACAAGATCCTTTTACAAAATGACAAATAACTAGTAACTCTGTGGTCTGTAGTCATCCTTCTGAATTTACAGTTTAGACTTTAATATTGTGATGCAGACCTGACATATGTCTGTTCCAGATGTGTTTGATGGACACTCACTGGGATCTACAGACAGCCAAGTGAAGGAGAAGTCTACAATGAAAGCTATTTTGGCTAACTTTTTGCCTGGAAACAACTATAACCCCATTCCCTTTCCCTTGTAAGTACTGCATAATAATATATAACATACAAAATAAGCAACCTTGTCAGATTGCAGGCAGAGCCATGCATGCTTCCTTTGCTCAGTGTATAATTTAAGTCATTACTTGAGTTTGCTTCTGAGTGAGATAGAGGACTTTGTCAAGGTAGGACGTTTTCTGTGTCCTTTCTAGATGATTGTAGGTTACCTTTCTTATGAATGATCTGCCCTTGTGTAAAGCCAGTATCAGTTTCTCCTCCTAGCAAGCATTCCTCCTCCGAGCTCGTGTGGGAGATGAAGGGGTGGGGGAAGAGTGGAGAAAGGTGCTTCCTAACTTCATTGTGGCAGGGAGGGAGTGGAAATGCCCTTCCTTAGCAAAGACTTAACTAAAGCTACATGCCTGTTTTTGCTTCCAGACCTCTTCCAAGGGTTGGACTCAAATTGGCATTGTCTGGGTGTAGGTCAGGTTCAATGGCTACTGCATGTGCCCTCAAGTCTCCCTCTCATGTGAAGAAGGGCAGGCTGGAAAGTCTTTCAGCTCCATGGTCTGCGTGCTTTGTACTGCTGCTCGTTTGACGTGAGCCTAATGTTTGGCAGCCTGAGTTTAGCTTGTGAATCCCACCCCCAGTGTAGGAGCAGAGGCCTTGGGCTAAAGAGGTAAAAGCTAAATGAATGGACCCTACAGATAAGGTGAAAATCGTACAAGAATCCAGGAGGCTTTGAGGAGTTTTCTGTGATAAACTGCCTGTTTAGAAAAGAGCCCAGGTTTGTCCCTTGAGTTCACTCTGAAGGCTATGCTGCTGGACAGTCAAACCAAACTCAGGCAGGTTTTGGTGCCATTAGAAATGGTGGCTGCTAAACAGACTCTTATTCTAACCTGAAGCTGGTCTTCTGATCCAAGCAGCTTGCTTGAAATGCTGGTTTTCCTAATACTCTACCATTTAGAATTAACCACATAGTTATGAATGTGGCTGTTGGGAGAAGCTGATCTGGGAAGCTTTGGTTCCATGCTGAGACTTGCAGCTTGTGGCTGGGAGTGCAGTGATGAGATCTGGGTTTTGACCAAAACTTCCTTTCTTTCCACGAATTTTTATGATCTATTGACAGTTTGTTGTTTTCATTTAGTGACCCAGATAAGCACTACCTAATGTATGAGCATGAACGTGTACCTATTGCAGTCTGTGAGAAAGAACCAAGCTCCATCATAGCTTTTGCTCTCAGGTACTGGTGTGATTTGCTGTTTCATCTGACTTTATACTTTTGCAGCTTTTGTGTTTGAGGAGTATTTAAATTTTAATGATTCGTCAAACAACAAGCATGACAGAATTTCGCCACTAAGCCATGTTAGAGTTTCTGCCAGAGACAGAGTTCTTTCCTTTAACTGCTGACATAATGAAAATGCAACTGGATTTTGGACTTTTTTAGTGGAAGTCTAGTATGCAAAAATTACTTAGTTGTGTGGTGTTTCTTTTAATGAGATGCTACTAGAGAAAGAAGTGCAACTAGGGTTTGCTCAGCCTCTCTGGCTGGAGGAAGTGCAGCTGAGTTGGGGAGCAGCTGTTAGTGTTGATATTGCAGTCTCTCTTGCCTACCTGTGGTCATGGCAGTCCTTGCTACTGCTCAGCTCTTCTCACCAGCTGCTTCAGTAAACCTTTGGGTTTACATGTCACAAGGCAGCAGATTTTTGAAGAAGGGCATTCTTAAATTGTGGGGGGTGGGAATAATAATGGGATATTTTATCTGCGGTATTGTCAAGAACAGCTTCTGTTCTAAGAACACAAAGTTCTAACAATAAGTAAAAACAAACCAGAAGTTTTTCTACTGTGGTGCTTTGTTACCTGTGGTTGTCTCTGAACTGAATCTTTGGGCTGGTATTGCAGAGATTCCAAGAGAACACTTAATTATTTTGGGTCTTTCCCTTTCCTTTTTTTTTTTTTCTTCTTTCCCCATCAGTTGCAAGGAGTACAGAAATGCCCTGGATGAGTTGTCCAAAGCATCTCTGAAGAGCAGTTCTGAAGAAGGACTACAACCAAACAGGTTAGATGCAGGAACAACAGTACGTAGAGTGAAGACATAGTGATGGTAGTGAATATGCCAAAACTAGGATGGGGAAGAACTCTTGAAATATGCCCCTGTTAGGATCTCTGCTTTCTGATGGAATCTGACTCATTCCATGTAACCAACACATCCTTTGGTGTGTGAGTTTCCATTTCACATTATGGACCATGCTGGCTCCATCACCTAATCTTGGCTGCACACGTTGTAGGAATACTGGGCCTGCTCACCTTTGCTGTGGTCATGATGGAACTGTTGCTATGGACCCTGAGAGATAGTTTTTAGGAAGATGGATGAGGACAACTTTGGAGAGATCCACACTGTTACACCTTTCAATGGTGTCTTTTTCCCTTAGTGTTTAGGCAGGGGGGAGAAATAAATGTCCAGGCATAAAGCAGTAGTGTCTTGGGTAGCAGTATTCATTGGTTCATGACTTCTTTGTTCTTTCTCCTCTTAGCATGTCAGACAGCAAACCCAAGAGCAGCAGCCCTGTCCGCCTGCCTGAGGCTAACATGTGTCCACTTCGCAGCGCCGAGCCAGAACAGCGTAAGACCATTTTGCCCAAATCATCCGCATTGCTAATCTCAGCTCACACTTGAGTCCCCTTAACTTGGATTCTAGTTCATGTGAGGAAGAAAAAACAGCATTCTGAGTTGAAATTTTGACTAGTGTTAGTGTCAACTTAATGTAACACATAACAGGGGTGGGAGTTGCGTGGGTTTTTTGTTTTTTGAAGTCTGTGACTTTCTCTGATTGTTGTGAGATCAAACTGTCACTCCCTGATTTAATGTTTTAATGTATTGGACCTAGGGTTGTTCTTGAATCTAGCCTGTTCGATGGGATATGATGCCTTTCTTTTAGCATTGCCCTCTTTAAAGAGACACAGTTAAAATATTTTGAAATGGAGACGGCGTTAGACACGGATTCTTGGTCTGTATTTTCAGATGTCTCTGCGTTCTAGGATGCTACTCGGAACACTAGATTGTTCATACTCATGGACCTTAGTTGCTTGAAGAATAGCAAATAATTATGTTTGTAGGAGTCATGCTGTTATTAAACTGCCTGTGGAAATGCCAACACCATCTTTTCTATTCCTTTTCACCATAGCAAAGAAACCATCTGGTGTTTTGTCTTTCTTCCGTGGCACGGGAGGGAAGAGCCCAGACCTGTCTTCCCAGAAGAAAGAGACCTTACGAGGTGCTGACAGTGCTTACTACCAGGTTGGACAGATGGGCAAAGAGGGAGCAGAAAACCAAGGAGCGGAGGTTCAAGGTACAAGACTGCAGAGTTCATCTTGTTTCTTGGGTTGTTAACTTTTCCAAAAGCTCATTCATCCGTGCAAGGCCCCAAATGCACTCCTGCTTGTACTTTTTCAGCAGTCCAAGGTTACTCAGCAGCCACTGAAAATTAATAATTTGAACATCAAATATGTTTTTTTCCTAAATGCATTACTTTTCTTTGTGATAAGGGAAACAGGATCTTTCAAACCCAAACTATAGGGATAGCAGCCCTGTCTTTCTCACTTGCTGTTTAGTTCTCATTGTTTTAGCTCATGGAAAATGAATGAAGAGAAAGACTGGATTTGTGTCCATAAACAGCAGGCCCCTTCTAGCATATGTATTGTATTATACAATTATAGCTGTATCTCTAATTCCCTGTGTATTGTTCCCTCTGTATTCTTGGGGGAAAAAAAAAAGGAAGTATTTTCCTTGTAATGTGAGTTTACAAGTAGCACCTAAAGTGGCTTCCACAGTAATAACAGTGAACAGCCCTGACTGAATGCCTTTTATGCCTTCAGATGATGGAGATGGAGGAGATGGACAGAAGAAGCAGGTGGTGAATCCCCATGTGGAACTCCGTGAGTAGTTGTAAATAACAACTTAGTCTTAGCTGACAAGTTCATTTCTTCATGTACATGTACTGGAAGTCTTGAAGTTAATAGTTACTTTTTCTTGGTATTTCTCATGAAGGAAAAGCAAATTTAAAAAAAAAAAAAAGAAGGCAATTTTTACTTACTGTGATAATCAATCTCTTTTGCAAAAATGCTTTTTTTAATTGGTCTTTTGTCCAAACACTTTCTCATGACATATACTGTGAGCTAATCTAGAGGGAGTTGACTTTCCTATCAGTTTTCCATTTAAATCCCATCAGAGTTAGAAATAAGCATGAGAGAGATCAGCACAATAATAGCCCTCTAGACACAAGTAAAATCTCAGTGTTGTCTCAGGCAGTCAGTGCCTGCTGTTACTGAGGAAAGCCATTTCTTGCAGAGTTCTCAGATGCCAATGCCAAGTTCTACTGCCGGATTTATTACGCTGGGGAGTTTCACAGGATGCGTGAGGTGATCCTGGGGAGCAGTGAAGAGGATTTCATCCGATCCCTCTCTCACTCCATGCCCTGGCAGGCACGAGGTGGCAAATCTGGAGCTGCGTTCTATGTGACCGAGGGTAAATGCAGCTTCTTTCCCCCTTGTGATCAGAGGTGTTATTTCTGGATGGTGAGGTTAGTGTGCCATTTAATCTCTGATAACCTCTGTCCAGACAGTTGCTGATCGTGAAGTGGCCACTCAGAAGGCAAAATTAGGTGTGTTGTTCTGGAGTCTTCAATATCAAATGATTTATCTCTTTGTGTGTGCAGGAGAGCAAAATGTAGCTGTTTTTCAGCAGTAGCAGCAAGGAAGGCCAGTTGAACAGAAGGGTGGAACTCTCAGGCAGGCTTCAGAAAACAAAAACTTGAGTATAATTCAAGGAAAACCTGTTGTTAAAGATGCAGTGTTTCTTATAATCTCATGTGCTATTGTTTATCTAATATATTTTTTTAAAAACTGTGGCCATTTCTAGGCTTCTACATAAAACAAGTATTGAACAAAATGCTCTGTAGGCTGTTTCTGTTGCCTGTAGAGGAAGCCTGTATAGCTGAGGTAGATCTAGTGTAGGCAGTCTCTTGTCCATTATTTACTAGAAGGTAGAAATCCAGAGAGGCTGAAATTCAGAATATGTGAAGTAAAAAGAATCTAGAAATGAGCTTCTGTAGGTAAGGATTTAAGAGAATTGTAGTGCTTTAATTTTTCAAACCATTTCAGCTATGTGACAGTCCTAAAAATTTGCAAATATTACATCACTTATTGTATGTAACCCTGTTGCCTCTGTCTGATGTTAAAACAGATGATAGATTCATCTTGAAGCAAATGCCTCGTCTGGAAGTCCAGTCATTCCTTGACTTTGCTCCACACTACTTCACTTACATCACTAATGCAGTTCAGCAGAAGGTATTTAAAAAGTGCCTTTTATTTTAGGCAGTGTTCTGTATTTTAAAAACTCTGGTGGAAGTTTCTATTAAACTTTTTCATTTAAATGAGAGAAAATGTTGGAGGGTGTGAGTTACACTAATAATGTGTTTTTAAGATGTAAAGTGGAAATCATGCTTGGGCTTCTAAGCTGTAATATGCAGTCAGACAGAAGAGTGGTGCTTCTGGTATGGGATTGCTGATTGTCTCTACACAGATCTTAACCCGTGTCTTGTCTTCTTTAGAAGCCCACAGCACTGGCCAAAATCCTTGGGGTATATCGAATTGGTTACAAGAACTCTCAAAACAACACTGAAAAGAAGCTGGATCTGCTTGTCATGGAAAACCTTTTCTATGGCAGGAAAATGGCTCAGGTAAGAACGAAGTGTTCTGTTCCCTTGCAGTGCAGTTGTGACTGGGACAAGGAGCAGGGTCATTCGTAGCCATCTGGGTAACTCTGAACTTTGCATGTGCTGTCAACACCTGGCTCTGCTCACAGGTGACAGTTTGTGCCTCCTCTTTGTTGTGTCATCCTGGGGAGCTTGATGCCTGTATTGGCTAGTTCAGATGGCTGGTGTGCAGGGTTCAGTCTTTACAAGTCTTGTTTATCCCTGTGTATCTGGTGTCTGAGACAAAGCGTTATTAACCTGCTTAGGAAAACGGAAAATCTTTTTACAGAACTTTCAGAGGAGCTGACTGGCATTATGGACTAATTTGTTTAGAATGAGAGTCTCACTCAGAGACAGTTACTGTGTAGTGGGAGGAGTTAATTATTCAACCCACTGTTCTTTCTTGGAACTGCTTCAGGTGTGGGACAAGATTTTGAGTTCAACCTTGCTCTTAGTCAAGGAAAAGCCATCTTTATCAGGCAGTAGAATGAAGATCTTAAAATGACTAGTGGGAAATTCTCTTTAAATAGAGATTTGAAGCTGAAAAGGAAGTTCAAACAAACATCACTTCTAAACCTAGAGAGTATTAGTTCTTTCCACTTCACCTCTCAGTGCCTGACCTCAAACAGGGAATGTTTGTGGGAGGAAGTGGATGGAGGGAATTCTAGGTGGGTGTAAAGGATGTTGTGGGTTTTCTTTTTGTTTGTCTGTTGTTTAAATCATGAGGAGGGCTCAGGCAATACAGAACAGAAACCCAAACAGACTGTGGACTCTATTCCACAGAAGTTGGTGAAACCTTGATTGGACAGATCTTGAACAACTTTCTCTAACAGGGCCTGCATGAAGCAGGACTTTGGACTGGAGAACTGCAGAGATCATCTCCAGCCTCATGATGGATCTGTGTCCTGCCTTGCCACTGTTAGCTGGTGCTTCCTGCACCACCCACCTCCCTCTTCAGTGGCTTTGCTTTTGTCAGCAATTAACTGTAGAAACCGGCTGGAAAACTGAGTTTACCTAAATAATATAAAAAGTAGAGATGCCCTTTTTCCTCTCAATTTAGACTAAATATTAGTGAAATAACTTGCCTAAAACTTGTGAATTGAGGTGGCAGAGCTTTCGCCCAGGCCTGCATGCTATTCTCTACAAAATATATTTGTTAATTGTCTTCCTCCTAAAGAGAAGGAAACAGTTGCCTGGCTGTTCTGCCTTCTCAAATGTTAGGTACTGAAGACTTTAACCCAGAAAAATGAACCAAAGTAGTGCTGTTCTCCATTTGCAGGTATTTGACTTGAAGGGCTCCCTCCGGAATAGAAATGTTAAAACAGACACAGGCAAGGAAACTTGTGATGTGGTCCTGCTGGATGAAAACCTCCTGAAGATGGTTCGGGACAATCCTTTGTACATCCGCTCCCACTGCAAAGCTGTGCTGAAAGCCTCCATCCACAGCGATTCCCAGTTCCTCTCCAGCCATCTCATCATCGACTATTCCCTGCTGGTGGGTCGTGATGATACCAACAATGAGCTGGTGGTTGGGATCATTGGTAGGTTGTCTTTTGTATTTTCTTGCTCTCAGATGATGAAATGGTTTTCTTCTGGTTTAGGTGTTCATAATACTCTTAGAACTGTGCCACCACCAGAGAGATGTGTGCAGGAAATCTTGTCTTCTCCCTGGTGGAATACCACCCCAATTCCTTACAGATATTCTAAGTGGAGGCAGGAAATCTTCTCTCCAGGTCTTGTATATGCTCAGTTTAGCATTTGCATTGCTAGGAGTATATGCAGGAGACCTCAAAGGTAGTTTAACCTACACCTTGACTCCAGTTGAAGCAGGAGAAGTTATTTGTATGCTTTTATGTGTTTAATCTGTTGCCAGGTCTGGAGGAGTTTTGTGTTAAGCACAAGTGAGATGAAATATGAATACTTATGGTGGCCTTTTGCATATCTAAAACCAGTAAATTCAAAATTGTATTATTGCAGTTGTAGTCAAATGTTAGGAGATAATGATGGCCAGTAATGAAAAACTGATCTTACTGCAGCTTTAGCTTTGCAGGCCAAAATGTTCATGTGCTTATATTGACTGAGAATGTTTTCTCTGGAAGGGGCTTGGAAACAATTCAGAAAGTGTCTTCTTACTGTCCTCTCTTCTGGTCAGGATCTCTGTTTCCAGTCCTCCCTGGCAATCACTTCTGTTCTGTTATCAAACCTGTAGTGGCTTGCAGTGATGAGAAATACTGGTTTAAATGGAGATGTGTCCCAGCCTCAGTGCTTCTAGTGGGGCTTCTGGGATGAGGATGAGCAAAGTGACCCTTGTAAATGAGCCCCTGACACTCTAACATGGATCAGGACAGACGTGCTTGGGCAGCCTGTCCTTGTAGAGACAGGAAGAGTTGATTGTGATCTTGTTGGGCTTTTGAGATACTGTATTCACCCTACCCAAGCATAATCAATACTTCAGAAAGTGAGGCAACTGATAGGGAAAACACTGAAGCTCTGACTACAAACGAGAACTGCTTTCCTGCCCTCTTTGGGGGGAAATAGATTCATTTTAAAACAGTGTTACTTGGATTAAAACAAATAAAACATTTTTGTGTGTGGATTCTTTTTTTTTTTATTGTAACAGACTATATTCGTACTTTTACCTGGGACAAAAAGCTTGAAATGGTGGTGAAGTCAACTGGCATCTTGGGAGGACAAGGTAAGTCCAGACTGGAAGCAAAGATTTTGATCATGTTTCCTTGTTACATGGCAGCTTTCTATGACACTGCTGATAGAGTGTCACAACTTCCCCACCAGGCAAATTCGTGACAGGCTAAGTTGTCTAGAACAGAGGAAGGAATTATAGAATACCAGGTTTGAAGGGACCTCAAGGATTATCTGATCCAATTTTTCTTGGCAAAATCACAGTCTAGATGAGATGGCTCAGCACCCTGTGCAGCTGAATCTTAAAACTGTGCAGTGTTGGGGAATCCATCACTTCACTGGTGAGACTGTTCCAATGGCTGATTGTTCTCATTGTGAAAAATGTTACTCTTGTCTAACTGGAATCTGCCCAGGAATAACATATATCCCTAACCCTCATCTTTTCCATGTGGCTCCTTTTAAAATGAATCTCCATGGTTTTTTAGCTACCCTATAAACATTGGAACGTGTTGATAAGGTCTCTTCTAAGCCACTGTTTCTCCAAGGCAGAACAAACCCAGTTCCCATGGCATTTCCCATATGGCAGGCTTCCCGGTCCTTGGATCATCTCTGTGGTCCTTGTCTGGACCCTCTTTAGCCTGTCCACATCTTTTTTTTCTCCCTTTTTCCCCCCTTTTTTCTTCTCTCTCTTTGTTTTTTTTTAATATAGCAGGGACCAAAACTGAGTCCAGTATTCTGGGAATGGCCTGGAAGTAGCACCCTCTAGATGAAAGATAATGCTGGGATAGTGAATGGGATAATGACTTGTGTCTCTCTGCTGGTGATGTCCTTGGTGCAGCCCAGTGTCCTTCCTGCTGGCTTCCTTTGCTGCAGCAGCATCACTGTTCACTCACACTGAGCTGCTTGTCCAGCAGGATCCTCAGGGCCCTTTCACAGAGCTGCTCTCCAGGGAGATCCCAGCCTGTGCTGTACTCCTGCTTTGTTTTCCCAGGTGCAAAACCTTATGCTTGTTGTTGTTAAGCTCTGTAAGGTTCTATCTTGTTGCCTTCAACCTCATGCTGTCTGCTGGTGCAGTCTCATGTGACACCTGTCTGTACTGCAGCATCTTTAGCCCATTTCTAACTGCTCTTGACCCTTCCCCATTAGGGAAGATGCCCACTGTGGTCTCTCCAGAGCTGTACCGGACCAGGTTTTGTGAAGCTATGGACAAGTATTTCCTGATGGTGCCAGACCATTGGACAGGACTGGGCCTGAATTGCTGAGCTAAAGCCATACTGGGAAAGCACAAGAGGACAGTCACATCACAGGCCACTCTCTTCCAGCGGTCTGTCCAGCAGCAAGCAAGAGGATTGCAGTTCCATGGCTGCACTGACCACCTGCATCACGTTGCAGAGTGTGAAACCTGCTTGCACTTTAATCCCCTCTTGGGGGATAACAAGCAAACCTGCCTCAGTAAGGATCTAAACTGTAAGGTACCACTGGACAGCATTGATAAGTGACATCCCTCCTGTCAGCAGGGAAGGTGATGCCACCTCCTTGTAAGCACTGAACTGAGATTCTGTCCAGATCCTGATGGTGAAGAAGTACCTGATCTCTGGAAGTCTTGCACTGCCAAAGTGGTGTTGAATATGTGCAGCTCATGTTTCTGTGGTGGATACTGGGTACTGAAAATGTGAAATAAACCCCCAAATGTGGATGGGGGGGAGAGAGAAGAATGAAGTTAATTCATGAGTTCTGCTATTGTTGCAGTGGTCTGTAGTTGACCTATTTAGGATCCATTAATAACTTGTGCTGTTTATGCTCCATAGTTTTAATTCTTACTGGGTTCTATAAACAGTATGTTTTTTAAGGCAGCTCCACATCTCTAATGCCCTATGACTCCATCTTTTAAGTTCTGTTACTGCAGTACAGCTCTGGTTGATCTGTCACAATTGCATTTTAACTGAATCCCATAAAAATGGGTTGTCAGTCATCAGTATACTGCAAAACTCAAAACATACCTTTTCACTCCTAAACAGTGCTTTGATCTGAATGTTGCTCAAATTCCTGGAAACAGGTAACTAACATACCCTTTAATTTAACAAGACTTAATTAATTATATTTATGAAGCAGATTAACCCTTTCCTTAGTAAAGGCAGTAAGTTGCTAGACAAAGTGAAGCATACTGCTTTAGTGACAACTTTGTCCTTAATGCAACCATCATTCCTGGCAGATCACTTCAAGTCCATTTCAGTTCCCCCTTGCTTTCAAGCAATGCAATTACCTCATGGTGAAATTTTGCCAGGAGAATGTTTTTCTTGCATTCATTACATGATTTTTTTTTTTTTTGTCACAGAGATGAATGTAGTTGTTGTTCTCTGTAAAAAGGAAAACCTGAACTAACAAATATCTTGTATGATGGATAAGATGTGCAGAGATCTGTGAGTCTCTATATTATTCCAATAAGCACCTCTTTCCATTGTTTAAAAATTTTTACTCATTTTTGTAGGTCATGAGTTTACTTTTTAGTTTCATTATAATACAGGCCAGTAAATAAGAGGAGTTTTAATGAGTTTGAAAGGCAAGAATACGGTCCTTTGACTTCCACTCTCTGATGGAAGAACATCAAATGAACATGGAATGTGGGACAGGCCAGCTTTAGTGACCACTTGCTCATTGTACCCAGCTGCCTGCTAATGCCCTCATCACTGTAACTATGGATTGAAATGTGCATTTTGTTCGCCTCTCCTGTGTTCAGTATTTTTTCTGCAGCAGATGGTGGTGGCTGTTCAGGAGTGACAACAGTGGGCAGCGCTGAGAAAGGCAAAGGCCAGCAGTGAGAATTGAGCTGTTTGCTCCAAAACCAGCCAGTGCAGCTCTTGTCTGAGCTGCCAGGAGGCAGAAGTGATTTGTGTTGGAAGGAGCCTTCCTCACCCTATTGCAACACTGTACTAGAGGATGAGCAAAGATGCTGGCCTCGAAGCAGCAGAAAAGAAAGTGCACTGATTTCCTCAGTAGAATGTGGTAATTGTTTCTGGGGGTGCAGTGTTGAAGGCTGCAGTGATGTGTGCCATGCAAAGATGACACAGTGCTCCTTGCTTCCTCTGCCCAGAATCCCTTCAGTCCAACACAGCTCATCAGTACAGCTGATCGCCTCTGGGGTACAGGTTGCCTCTTCTCTTGAAATGTTCTCCCAAGATGTCTGGCTGTGTGTGTGGCCTTGTCTAATGAGGTCAACCAGTCCATCAGCTCAGTGCTACTCCCACTTCTGTGGCCTCTACCTACTGTCTTGGTTCATTGATGTGAAAGAACCTGCCATGCAGCCTGCAGTGTTCATCTCAGCTCAAGTTTACACGTTTTCTTCCTTCCCTTCTTAAAGTTTACAGGGAAAAACTTGACTGTCCTGGCCAACAGCAGCTAATTATGTTGCCTTTGTCAGTATGTGGAGCGGTGGATGGAGCACAAGTGTGGGCATGTGTGCCATGGCCCCTGCACTAGGCGAATGTGCTGTGCTAGCCTGGTCTGTCAGCAGTAACCCTTATCCTCATCCTGGGATGTGTGGCTGCTCTCTGCTGCTTGTCTGCCAAGCAGATGGCTGTAAGCAGCTTCATCATCTGACAGTTGCTAATATTCCTCTGGATGTGACAGCACGAGGCCCTCAGCACTGCAGAAGTGAGAGACTCTTCTGTTTTGCAGCCTATGGACAGAGCCAGAGACATGTGAATTGTGACCTTCTTGGGCTGAAGTTACAGCACTTGGAGAGATTTGCAGGAATGATCTTGAGCTGGCATCGACAGTGAATTTTTGGCCAGGATGTGGCTGATAGACCAGTCCTGACTAGACTGAGTAGAGTAAACTGCTGGTCATGAGTATTACAGTAGCTGCAGTATCAGCTGGAGCTGGGACATCTTGGGTGTCCTGTGATGTAAAGCTGTAAGCATTTCTAGTTCAAATCCCAGCAGCTGAATGGGTCTCCTCAGATGTTCCATTTTCAGTATAATAGTTGTCCTGACATTTCAATTACTACCAAGTTTAATTTTCCAGAAGGAGAGCAATACTTCATGCAGAACAAATTTATGAGAGCTGCTTGGGAGGCTGTGTTTGGTCTGTGTCCCTGTGGAATTCCTAAGGATGAACCCTTTGGTCAGAGCTTATTTCTTTCTTTATAACACATGTTTAGTATATATGTAAGTAAATCCCAGTTACAAACATGAAGACTGAATTTCTTCAGAGCTACGCTGGCTCTTCTGTTGTTTTGATTTGAGGCCTTGAGACAAATGTCTGAATCTTGTCCAAGTCAGCAGCAATGACTTTGAGTCATCATGTGGACAGCAAGAATGCCTTGTAGTGGCCCAGGGATGAATTCTGTCCCCCAAAAGCACATGAGGGACTCTTGCTGGTCGAGCAGTTCTGCTGGGCTCAGGGGAGTTACCTGTGGAGTCTCCTCTGAGAATGACCAAAACCAAATGAATTGCTCACTAGCTGGTGGCCAGACTAGTCATTATTCAAAGCACTTAATGTACTATAATGTATGCATTTCTATTCTAACTTGGTTCAGCTGTATTTTATAAAAGTGATGTACTAAACTATTTGAGAATAATCGCCTTGACTACTTGGAAAATCAAAACGTAATGTATATAGATACAAATAAAGTGACTAAAATATACTTGGGTCTGTTCCATATGTGGAGCAGTTAGGTGTCATTGCCCCCTGTTTTCTTGATCAGAGGCAAGGCTCTGATCACTGCTGGCTGTGCAGGGATTGCTGTGCTGGGGAGTGCCAGCTTTGTGTGCAGGGTAAGATCCTGTTCTGTCTCTGTGCCTCACAGCTCATCTCCTCTGATGGAGCAGCTCCCCAGGGCAGTGGCACTAGAATGTGCAAATAACCTTTTACACAGTTCTGTCTTCTCTGCAGCTGCTTTTTGCCACAGTGCAGTGTAAGACAGGGATCCAGATATGTCCAGCAGGTGGGATGTGCCTTTGCCAGTTCTGCCACGATGTACAACACATTCCAGGTATTTCCATAATTTTAAGTGGACTAGATAAAGAAAAAATCCAAGAAGGTCTGAAAATAAATGTCTTCTCTAGATTTATATAGTAACCTCCTTGCTAAGGCTCAAATCATTTGTGATTAGTTCTGGGAAGGGGAATTGTTCATTCCTAGAATATAAAACCCTCTCTAAAACTTGAGGATTTTACATGTATTATGTGCAATCACCACTTTTTGCCAGGTGAGTTTGAGTTCTTTCATCTGCTGCAGTATGAAACTTCATCAGAACCTGTCCCCCCAAGGGGGTATGAGCAAGGAAAAGATGGGATACTCAACTCAGGTGCAGTGCTGCCTGCTGCTGGTGTAAAGATGAGTGGTGGCATTTGAGGAGCCTCTCCATGAAGTTGAGAAGCACAAATGCAGCATTAGTTCAAGAAATAATGATCCAGTGACCAAAGGTAGGATAATCAAGTAAGTGAATACAATTAGCAAAACCAGCATTGAATTACAGTTGAAGAGATAGGATGGGAATTTAGTAACTTTTCTCCTGTAACTGTTTACATAGGATATTTTTCTAATATAGCTCCAGCTAACATAAAACACCCTGGGTGTGAAAAAATGAAGTGTCTTGGGTACAGGCTTCTGGTACTGGGCTAGCTGAGATCTTGTGTCATAACTAAAATAAACTACCTACCTGGTGAAAGAGTGGAAGCTAAATGAGCCCAATGTCTTTTGAAAAATCAGTTGTTTTAGGATAAGGTGCAATAGTTTATCAGTTCAGTGACACTAAACAGCCACAGAAGTCCTTGTTTGAATTAAAACAAGATAGGATTCCAGAGATAAATTTAAAAGCCACCAGAATTCCAATGGCAAAGCAGAGCATGAGGCTGGTCTTTACCTTTTCCTGCTTGTGTATAAAGGAAGGGCAGCACATAATCAAACACAAAATACACATTTGCTGTTCAGCATGTGGAGCAGTAGATGTGGAATTCTAATGGCAGTGCTGACACCTCCATGATCCTACAGGAGAAAACTGAGGGACTTGGTTATTTTGAGATGTTTTTATACTGGAATAGTCCTGCTCCACTGGTCTTGAATAACCATTTAAACCCTTCAGTAGTAAAAATTATGTCATGTAACTGTGATTTTGTCCTTTGAGAAGGCTGGAGACAGAGCTATTTATAAAAGGTTGTTTATTTATTTGTATAGCTAGAAATAAAGGCAAGATTCTATTACCCACTCCATCTCCCCCCCTCAGCCTGCTTACTGAAAACTCTAAGAGAGGGCACCATGCAAAAAATCCATGAAAACTTGGAAAGTCTTAGAAACCTCCATCATCTAGTTTTCTTTTTGTTTGGAAGATTATTTTCCCTCACCCATACACATCCATTTGGTCTCTCAGAAATTCAAAAGTCTGGATGCAAAGAGAATATCTTAATACAGAATTATATCTTCAAAATGAACTTTATTGATATTTAAACTAAAACCTCTTCCCCACAGCCTAAATGTTTCAAAACTTCTCCTAGACCTCCTCCTCCAAGATGAGCGTAGAAGGTGGGAACTGCAGTTACAGTGATATGCAAAAAGTGATCAAAACAGTTAAAAATTTTAATTTTTGACTGTGATTGAGTTTGAAGTTAAACTTGGATGTAGGAAGGTTTACTTTATTTAAAAATAGATGCAATAGTCTCTTTGTGCTTAGAATATGCTGCAAAAATGACA
Organism: Brachypodius melanocephalos; assembly: GCA_013398615.1. Classification (NCBI taxonomy): domain Eukaryota; kingdom Metazoa; phylum Chordata; class Aves; order Passeriformes; family Pycnonotidae; genus Brachypodius; species Brachypodius melanocephalos. The sequence continues at coordinate 737,649 of VZSR01000028.1, read as the reverse complement.
AATCAATAGAGGCAACCCTGAAAATAGGGGAAAAAACAGTTGAATGTCCCAGTTACTTGTATCTCTTCACTTCTTGCTGCCGCCTTTATGAAATAAGTTACTTGTCAATAACAATGTATTTACAAATTCATAACACTCGTAATACACTGACCAGTCATGCTGGGTCTGAATACTTAGAGAGCAGGGAGGAAATTCCATCTGTCAAGTGCTGGGGAGCGTTTTATTGAAATCATGGAAGTTGTTTGCAGACATTTTGTCATCTTCTGTAATTTTCCTTGTCTATGGAGAAGCTCTGAAAAATATTCCTCTTTAGAGTAGGAATTCTAGTAAGAAGTATGAGGAGAGATTGCAATGTACAGTGTTCATTGTTAAATTAAGAAGGCACTTGCTCTCCTGCTTGCCTGAAGATTATATAAAAGCAAACAAAAACCACCTAAAACATGTCTTCAGGGAAAGGGAAAGTGGTAATGCCAAAAGAGGTTAAATATGTCCACAGAATACATTCATATTTAAAAAGACAATGATAAAAGTGATGATCTAATGACTAACCAGATGCTTCTATTGCATAATTTAAACTTTGAAAGCCAACACCACATTTGAATTACTTTATTTTTTCTTTCTTACTTAAAAAAAAGAATAAACACAATCCCAAAACGAAACCAAGCAACTAAAGCTCTTCAAAGTTCTGTTCATCTGGGCAGCATCACCACTGCCACAAGACAGTAATCCACTCGAGGGCAAGAGCAATTTAATTCATTAAACACATCCTCCTACCAGTTGCTGATTTTATTTCTTAACCATTGCCTAGACAATAATGCAACCCCAAAGCAGAATAATCACCAGGTACAACTGTTTGTCTTTCAAACAGACAATCCGTCATTGTTCTGCATTGCAGAGTGGTTCGAGTGCATATTCAGCCACAGGCTGAGTGCCACATTCAAAAAGCATTAGAGAAGAGACAGAAAAAAATAAAAGGAACTAGTAAATGGGTAGGCAAAAGTGAGAGAGTCCACATTTCTGGTCAGCTCCAGTGTTTGGCCAGGAAGAAGGTAGCTGGTCTGTCAGAAGAGGGACATGCAGAAACTTTGCCTCCACCAAAACCAAAATGTTTTCGCCTCCCCACAGTTTAACAGAACTCATACAGTCACATATGCCTGTGAACTCAAACTTGTTTTCATGTGTCTTGTCCTGTCATCAGTGTAACTATCCTGATATTTTCCTTGCGGTGTCTTCTATCTTCACAGCTTCTGAATATTTTGAATTGCATTTACTTTCAGTACCAGTTAGAGTTCATCCTAATGACAAGAAAATAAACAATGGAGTTTCTCTGAAACTACAAACAAAAATATTTTTTCACATGATTTACAAGTTTTGTGTAGCACTAATTTTTCAACTGGACAGACATTTCTAAAGTAGCATTCAGGGTGGTTAGTAGCTGTGTGTTAGTATCTTCTTAGGTTTACCCAGTCTTGCCTCTGTAATTTGCATTTAATTAAATACCAAACATCATTTTAAACAGTTATTATTTACAGGAAGTCTTTTCCAAAAGGCTCCACAGTAAGTGTTCTTACCTTATTTCTAGATTTTTTTCTTTTTCCTTTGTTTTCCATTGCTTCTAATTTTTCATTCAAAAGGTCAGCTATACCTTTTGCATCTCTGCTGTCTATATATTCCCCAAGAACACTTTTCTGAAAAAGAAAATAAACCCAGAGCGTGGGTAATATATTACACAATTTTCAGACAAAATTCAAGAGGAAAGCAGGGCAGAATACAATGGCCCTGGTAGCTTGATTTATGATTCATGGATGTATTTTTGTCTCTGTTTAAACACTGCTAATTTGCATTGTACTAAGAACCACTCTTAACTGCTAGTTTTCAAAAGGATACTAATTTTGTCATGATCATTAAAGAAACCTTAAACAGTTACAATTTGCTCACATTTTTGGAGGTATTTAAGCTAGACAGGTGTTACACCCTCTGCCACTTTGTAATCTCTGTGAAATCGGTCACTGTGGGTGGCTGCTTTGAAGACCTAGAAAGGCTTTACTCCTTACCACAGAAAATCCCATTGAATTTGGTGGGATTGTGCCATGAAAGATTTCTAGAAATTCCCATTAAAAATTCACTTAAAAGAAAAGGAAAGTAAGTTAAGCCAATTCTCTACCAGAAACCATTGAATCCTTTCTCTTCAGCATTAATACATTTTAAAAAGTCACTATAATATTTCTGAAATTTATTAGTGTTACAAGAAAAAAGGCAATTCCCTATAACCATCTGAATACTCTTTGTATTTTTAATTTACACTGTTACTCTGTTAGTAGGACATGTTGATCTGAAAGAGTCTCATTGATAATTGAAATAGTTTAGTAAGGTTTGTTTTTGAGATAACATATCTTTTTCATTAATTATGAATCTTAAAATACATTATATAAGTCAAAACTGGTCTTTCAATATAATAACATGGAATTATATTTCTTACTAGCCAAAATGAAGTTGTCATTGAAATGAATATTTCATTTAGAGAGAGACCATCTACTTTTGGGTAGTTGGTGATGGAATTGGTAAGGGTTGAAAAACATTTTGTCACCCAAGACCTTGCAAACTGAACCATAGTTCTGGTTAAGTCTGCATTTTAATTACTATTAGAATTTTATTTCTATTTAGTTACTATTTTGTTCTATTAATTTACAATTTATTATTATTGTATCACTGTCCTACTATTTTAATTATTACCGAAACTGATTATTTGGAGATACAGTAATATATAAATAATTCACTTTAATATGTTATAGAAGTATTTTGTTTAGTTTTAAGGTGAAATGAAATACATTTACCAACAGTATGTGCTCACCAGCAACACTTTACCTTTGTTCCTTGGTAGGGGTAAAACTTAACAGTAGGATAGGCTCTGATATCAGCACTCTGACAGGTCTGCCCATATGCCTGGCAGTCTACTTTGCCAGCTTTTATCTTCCCTTTCATGGCCTGAAAAGAAATGTTTATTAGAAACAAACTGCAAGCTTCCATGGGTGAGTATAAGCAAATAAGTGGAATAAGCCAGCAGTGCAGCTGAAAGTAAGAATGTGTTGCTCAAATCTTTGAAATATTTCAGAGTAGTTGCTTGCTAGCATTCCCAGAGTGTCAGCCTTGTGCCAGGTGTCTCTCTGTGTGTTCAGAGCACTTGTGCTTGAATTCAGGGCAAAGTACAATAGCACACCACAGCTCCAAAGGACACTCCATTGAAAGCTGAAATCTGTCTCAAAAGAGGCTCTCTGTGTGTCTGTCTGTGGAACAGACAACACCCACTGTCCAGTGGGACCTGGAAGTGTGCATCATTCCATCAGTAAGAGCCTCACAGAAGTATTGTGGGTTTTGGATGACAGCAAAGAAATAAAGGACTGATGAGTGTGATTTTAACCATTACAATTACAACATTTAAAAACATACCCTTGCAAGCATCTCAAATTCAGGAGCAAAATTTTGGCAAGGTCCACACCAAGGAGCATAAAAATCAATGACCCAGTGATCTTTCCCATTCAGAACTTTTTCTGTGAAACTCTGAGGGGTGAGGTCTACAGACACCTGTGGTAAATATCTGTGTAAAGGAAAAGTAACAATTGTAATATATTCAAAACTTCAAACAACATCCAAATTCCATTTAAGAAAACCTTCTGAAATGAGGGATTTTAAGGAAATCCCTATTTCACACTTTGTACTATAGGAGAATAACTTCTTAAACATGGTAAACAAAGTAATATGGTCTTCAGGAGATGGGTGGACAGCAAGGATTTTAAAATTTTAAAAGCAGTGTGTTTAAGATGTAGAAACTTGAACATCTTAAATTAAGCAATACACATACTCAAGTGTTTCTAGATCTTGATTTACATAGTATTTACATATTTATTTCTCCTAGCAAGCAACTACATAAGCAGCTCATGAACAAAGATTAATGCAGTAACTTACCCCAATGCCCAGCCTCTGAGTGAATAGGCATCTCTGTGCCATCCATTGTAGCTACTGTAAAAACATTACAGAGAAAAGAAAAAGGCAGTTCCACAGTAGTTTGAATTATTTTGGGAAAAAACCTTACAAACAACCCATTCTGAGGAGTGGTGATAATCAAATAAAGAATATAAATGCATATCTTTTAGGATATATTTCTATCCTACTTTCTCATCCTAATAAATGAAAAGTCTCCTAAATACAATTAAAACCTACAAAATTAAGGACTAGAAGACCAAGGCAAGAAAGAGAAGAAATAAAAATTAAGATTCCTGTGTCATTTCAAATTACTGAAATGAAATGGCAACATAAAATCACTAATGTGAAGTAACAAAGCCAATGGTATCCAGTACAGTAATATCCTAAAGGCCTATTTTAATAGCTGTGATGAACCTCTTCTACACAACAGATGTATTTGTCTTGTTTCACGTCATGAAATGTTTCCCAAACTGAAGCAATGTACTCACTAATATTGATGAGCCGTGTTCCATTTTTGAGGAAAAAGTCTGATTTCAGGATAGCCCCGAACATTTTCTTGGTGACAGAAAGAATAATATTTTTGGCAATCCACACTGCCTACGCTGATTAATCCATTTAACATCTGAAAAAGAAAGAAGAAAACCTACCATCAAATATGTAGGTACTACCCATACTACTACAATTTCAGTAATACTTCAGAATTGAAGTCTTAATAACTTACTTGGGGGGAAAAAATCTCATCAAAACAGACCAAGATTATCACAAGGCTTTCCTCTTCCCTGTAAATGGATGACTGGTATCAGAGCCAGCCCCCTGGGTGCACTCCCTTCATGCACACAGGATAAGGTGCATGCACATGGCTCCCAAGGCTACCTTAGCTCAAAGGTACCCACAGTGGGATTGTTTAGTGTAAGGAATGCCCTGTTCCTGTCTCAGTGAGCCTGTGTCCTGTCACACTCTATTTGCTGCAAAGGCCCAAACCACCTGGGCAGGGGCAGGGCAGCTGATGATTACTGAACGTGTCCTCTTGAGCTACTAACACTTCACAGACATCCCAACGGAATAGTGAATCCTGGCTACAACTCCTACTGGAGTTCTAATTGTCTCAGACTGGTTTCCAAAGCCCTTTCCCCCTGCCCACCCCTTGCCCAAATTTTCTAGTTCAAGTTCCTGGAGACACCTCCAGGAATGCTTGTCAGTACAGTAATACTGCTTTTGTAAATGAGAGAACACTGTAATGACTTTACACACCTGTAACCAACATGAAAAACTGGACTACAGTATCAGTGTATTGAAGCTTTTAAAAGGCTGAATAAAAACTTCGTATTTGAAACAATACAAAACTGTCAGGGAGGAATTGTGTGCTTTGGTGGCAGTATTATACTCTGTATTTTCTCAGCTGACAATTCTCTTAAGAAAGCAGTTGTGCCATCCCAGCAATTTCCCAGAAGAGGAACAAAAGCAGGAAAATGTTTGAATGTCATTTACCCTGGCCATTTTCTTCCACTCTGGCATTAAAGCCTGACAAGGTCCACACCATGGAGCGTAGAAGTCCACCATCCAGATCTCCTCTCGTTTTCTTCTCTGAACCAATTCAGCAAATGTCTCTGGTGTTAGGGAGACCACTGATGGATTCCTAAGATCCTAAATAAAGACAGTTTATGGACGTAACTTATTGTTGCACAGTGTATCCCCTATCTAGGCCATCATGTACAAACAGACTGTGCCCAATCCCGAGGGTGTTCTGTGAAATTTGCTTGCTGCTCTGGTAGGAACAGGTGTAATGAAACTCAATCATGCTATTTAGGCTGGAATGCAGAAGAATACATGTAGTGCACTATGGGCCTCTGAATGCCAACTGAAAGACTCATCTCCACCTGTTTCTGCATGTGTGTTCTTGAAGCTGCTTTTTCTGAGCTACCTGGCGAGAGCCATCTCTTCCAAAAGTGGAAAACAGCCTGTGGATATAGGAGTGAACCCGAATGCTGGAGATCAGAACTCTAGCATCAACAGTGACCAACACCAGTAATTTGCAGTTCTGTGAGTACAGAAAGTTCAAAAACAGCTGAGAAATGTGGACAGCGGCAATCTAACTGACAAAAATGGGAACCCCCTCCTATATCCAGGTCTGTATGTGAAGCATTTCCAGCTTAAAAGTAGGAAGTGATGTAATATTAATTCCTTTATCCTCTCCATAAGACAGAAATCATTACTATTATTTTGCAGATTAGAAGGGATCTTTCTTTATTTGCTATTGATCTCAAAGAAATTATGTGGCAGAGTAGGGAAATTACTCCATTAATTGTCAAGTCTCTGACTGACAGTTGCTGGATCACTCTTCTTGCCCAAAGTTTTTTCACCTTTTATTTTCCTTGTCTAATTAAAAAGAAAATTAAAAACCTTAGAATCTTCCAACTAAAGAACACATTTGTGTATGAACTACATAGAAGAAGACTGCAATAAACATCATTTACATACCTCTATAAACTCCAGGATCTGCTCAGCAGAGTGATGTCCTTCATACTCATGAACATCAGACTGATTGAACACGACTGTTGTTGGGTAAGCCCGAATGTTATGCTGATAAAACAGACAATAACAAATTGCATGGAATGATGAAGGCTCTTGGACTTGCCTCTAACTGTCATTGACAGTGGTGGCTCATCTGTTCAGTTTGTACAGTACGAGTGCTCAGACTTACATGCAGGTGAGAATCTGACAGCAGCACAGACCAGTACAGAGAAGATGCCAGTTGTATTCAGAGATGGCATCGTGTGTTCTCTATTTAAAAACCAGCCAGGAATTCTTTTGCCATGCTCCACAAATCCAGGAATTAATCCATGGGCCTTCTAAGCCTGAGCTTTAAAACTATTCCCAGTCCTCAGATGGAATGTTTGTACTTGTATGAATAGCTATTGTTTACCATTGAACACAGTTGGTTTCCATCATTTGAATTCCTCAGTGGGTAAACACATCTAAATAAAACTTGAAAAAGTTCATCCTTTTTTGCTAATTTTCCATGCATTTTCAGACATTAACCCCAGCCCCCAGAATTATTAAATTCTGAGACTTCTGAAGCCTTCCAGTAAGACTAGGAAATTAGAATAAAATCTGACCTGCATTAATACGTTATCTGTAGTGGTTATATAGTTTGCTTATTTGAAAAAAAATGATGATAAAAGTGCCTGTTCAATTTACTGCCCTTTGGGAAAGTAACATTAAAGGACAAGCATTGTCTGCCCACATCCTCCCACCCCCAATTCAAAGAAAGTAGTATTGTTTGAAAGGATTATATTTGTATTTCTTTATTTTTAGTTCCTGCAGCTTACCATGTTGCAAAGGCCTTCATGGACAGTACAGTCTAGTGTTCCAAATTTAAGCTGACCATAAAGATGTTTAGATGCTTTTCTCAGCTCTGGTAACAAAGCTCGACAAGGAGGACACCACTAGAAGACAAAAGGCAAGTAAGTGCAATTGCTTTTCCCACAGGCAGCTCTCAGGAGAATATTCAAGATTAATAATCTGTTGCTTTGACAACAGAGTCCACTAAATACAAAACCCAGTTAGGAATTAGAGCTGTCAGAGAATGAGGAATTAGAAAACCCTCTCATGATGCTGAAGGGCACTTTCAAGATACTTCTTAGTACCTTGTTATGTAGTTACAGAACAGATTTTAGAAGAAGGCAAATGTAGGTATTGAATATTTACCGGTGCAAAGAAATCCACAAGCCATGGTTCCTTATCTTTGTCAGGAAAATTCTGAGGTCCCAGTGTGACGACATGGGAGTTCACACTTTCTTTGGCAAATGCAACAATGTCATACAAGATCTTCTTTCCTTCAAAGAACAATGTAGAAAGGAAATTCAGTTTTTATCTACGAGAGGTGTAATCAATTCTTTGAAAGCAATAGGATCTCTTGTCTAATCTTTAAACACAGCCTGCTGAAATAAATTTAGCAGGGACTGACTTGCTTTTCCTTAGGAGGCCAATGTTGAACTGTCCAAACTACAGAGGCAGAACATACTGTAGTTGATATGTGGCTAAATATTAAACTGAACAGTTATGCAATATTAGCCAAACAAATGTTTTATCCAAGACAAAACATGTTTTTGTCAAACAAAATGACAAATTTTTTTGTGACAGGATGATTGTCATTTTACCATCTTACTTGTGTTGGAATTAAAAAGCACAATTCTAGATACACTTGACTTGGCAAAGGGATTGACAAGGTAAAACTTCAAGCAAAATAGATTATATTGATAAATCGCAGCTGTTTAGGTGTAACTGAAATTCCTGCTCACACAGCTCCAATGGGCAAAGTTCCAGTCCCTTCATACCCTTTGTACACATACTTGTCAGCAGAAATAAGAGTTGGAGAATAAGAACTTCAGGTTAATCAAATCTGAAGTCACTGCACAATGACTTAGCAAGATTTATTACTGTTCTTAGATTTTAAACTGTTGAAGCCCTTCAACACAGCATATAAAAACCCTGATTCTTTTGAGGATTATTTTCTCATAAAGACTGGAGTGAGATGGCTACTGGTAAATGTTCTACGTGCAATCTATTTTCTAAATAATAAACTAAACTGTTCAGAAAGAACCCTCTGTATGCACTGCAGTCCAATGTACTTCTCTTCCTCTGTAATCTACACCATTATAAAAAAGCTGCATGGATTGACCTCTTCTTGCCTTTTCTGCAAAAATGTAATTACAGGAAGTATGTAAGGCTTTTCCTTATATACCACTCATTAGATGTATGGGATCATCTCTCTCCCTTGATAATCCTAATCTTTTCTAAACAGTGAGAAACTTTTCACTTTTCCTGTTTATAACACTACTGAGGTTCTGACTTAATCCTAGCAGGCTGTTTCTAATACCTCAGAGGCTGAAAAATGAGAACTTCATCTCGCTTAACTGCCTTGTGCCACAGTCTGGATGAAGCTACAACTGTTCCTGCAAGCTACAGTTTGGCTTCAGGCTCCCTTCTTCTTCAACCAGCACTTCTGAATCCCTCAGCAGTAAGCAGTAACATAGTTCCAAGCCTTTCCTGAAAGGAAAGGGCAATGTTGGAAATGAAAGTAAAAGTCTCATTATCTTGGAGAGAAGTTAACAAAGCACGGAATTAGTTTTAGTGCAGTGATACATGAATCTGGCTGCACTGTGTAACCAGCACGTTAAGCCTCTCTCTGAAGGGTGTGTCTTACAGCATCCTTTGCTTATCCTACACAAAGCAGCTTCGGAGATCTCATTTGTGTGTAATTATGTAAATGATGTTGAAACTGACTGCAAAGACAAAACACATCCCTCAGCATCTGATGAGTGCTTACCCAAGAAAAACAGAAAACCAAAGGAAATTATAAATAGTTTGTGTAAGGCTACATTATGGTCAGAGGAAAGATAGCAAATATTAAATCTACAAAACTGTTCTTTGGGAAAACAATTGCAGTTTGCCAATGATTTTGTCATCTCGAAGGGATTATTAGGTCATGACTTAAACTTGCCAAAGTTTCCCTTACCATGATGAATTTCATAATCTCCAGTTCCTTTTCCTTTGAAGACTGCTAAACAAGGCTGATAAACATAGAGTTTGTTGCAGATGGTTGGTGAGGAAAGACAGTCAAACTTCCCAACCTATATTTAACACACAATGCCATTTTAATTAAAGCAGCCTAATTTATATCAATTAACATAATTTCAAAATGCAGTAAGAGTTAGAAAATAAAGGCAAAAATATAAAAAACTGACAGCCTTTTTTATACACAACAGAGATCTTAAGACAAAGTGATATTGAAGGAAAACTACTAGCATAACTATATTAGGCTGCTTGCTGATTTTTAATTTAAAGGCCAAAATGGGAAATAAAAACTTAAAGAATTCTCTTTTTTGCCCCTCCAAATATAACAGCAAGGAAACAAGAAGACACCTAAAATAAACGTGACATTAAAATTCTTCTAGTGAAAGCAATGATTTTTTAAAAATACATACTTGATAGAATAATACAATCTGTAGGCTTTTAGTGCAAAGTGTGAACATGGTTTCTTTTTATGAAGAAAATAATAAGCATGTTCACAGGGTTTTCTGAATCATTAAAATATAGTTCCACATACAAAAATTAGATGTTGGAATGTTAATTTATAATTATTAACTGAATGGGATCTGCAGCAACATTTCCAACTACAGAGCAGATTTAAAAGATAATCTCTGTCTACTTTTAAATTATACAAAATGTACAGGAAACTTAAGTGATTGCTTTAAATAAAAAACTTTACTGCAGATCTACCACATGATAGTATATCTCTTTCAGTACCAAAGGTGGCATGTGGTGGTAACAGCTAGTAACAATGAAAACCATGACTTGTTCTTTAAATGTAAATGGCATTTAACACTAGATGAGTGAGCACTCTTACCTGAATATGCTCATCTTTAAGTAAAAATTTAAGTTTCTTAAATTCCTGCACATTTGACTTATCACCCTCCCCAAAGTGGAAGAAAAGCAGCCACCGGTGATGAGCCAGACGATCCTTTAAACCACAGGAGAAAACAAACCAACAAAACCACAAAACATTAACCCCAACTATACCGTCATGTACAATTCTTTTGTGTTTTATCTCCACAAGACCTCCACTAAACAAATTCTTTCATGTAGTCCTTCCACTAAACTTCTTTTTACTGCACCATAATGAAGGAAGTAGAAAAAATCTGAGAGCAAGCTACAACTGCACTCTAGTATTGTTGTTTGTTTGTGGATTTCCTGTTGTGAATGATGCTGCTATGGGCAGCTACAAGTGTGGAAACAGGTTTCCTTTTGTTTTTTCTCCAAGACATGAGTTACTTTTAAGACTCTTAATTTCAGTTCATACATAAATTATCACAGATTAACAAGTATTTTCTTTTTCTTTTCTAAATTACCAGACAAAACACACTTAAACCAAAATTCTCTACAATGTAGTTTATTCAAAAATAACTAGAAAACTGCAGCTGCAGAGTGAGTTGCAATGGCAATTTCTGTGATTTCCTGTATTCCTATGAAATCTCTTCCCCTTACTTTTGTTATTTTGCTAAACCACAGAAGTAAATGTAGACAAACAGTGTTAAATTTTGGGTACAGATAAAAAGAAGTAATATTCAGTTAAATACTAAGTTGTTTTGTCAACAAGATTTGAAAAACATAGAAAATAACAATAAAAATATAAAAATGTATTATTTGAAGAAATCTTAGCATATTTTTAAAAATTACCTCTAATGATGCTGCAGAGATCATTTCAAAATCTGGTAGATGCTGCATTACTTCCTGATATATTTCTCTAGCATCCAAGGAGTTAAGAAACTAGGATGGAAAGTTAACTGTCTTTATTACAAGGAATTACCAACATCAACCTGATTAGTACTCAAAATGTCCAGGAATTTATTCTGATTTGTTCCCTTCAATCAAATGGAAAAGGCAGTTAATAGTATCTTATTTCACCAACTTCTTTTTCATACATGTAATTTCACACACATCACTCTCAGAATACTGCTTTTGAGCTCACTTGCCTACAATACTGAACTCAAGAAATTGCATTTTGTCAAGACAGGGACCAAAGAATGTGAAATTCAAATTTCACACCAAACTCAACAATCAAGTTTGCAAGATTTCCAGTTTTACAGCCTTCCTTAACTGCACTGTAGAGCGATATTTAGGTTTCCTTAACTTGTAAAATTTTGGAAGTAATAGGAGTCAGTAACTGAGTTGGTAAGTTGAAAGGTTCAAAGTAGGTAGGTTGCAATTTATTTTCCTCCTTTTAAAAATATAGGTAACAGTAGTGACAACAGAGGAACAAGTCGTGCTTCAGACAGCAATGTCTCCCATCAATTAGGGAAGTTAAACCTACCACACCAATGTAGGTTGCAGTATTAGAATAGAACAGAGCAGTGAAATTTGTACTGACAGACACCGTAGGAGTAATTTTATCACACATGTCAGGGTAGCATTTCTCCAACTTGTGATACCTGGGGCATATTATTTCTGGAATAAAAAATTAGGGGCACATCAAAGATCATTTCGGGTGGAAAAGACCTTTAAGATCACTTTGTCCAAGCTGTAAACAGCTGCCAAGGTCACTACTGTAAAGCATGTCCCCAAGTGCAATGTCTACACGTGTCTTTTAAATACCCCAGGGGATACCAACTCAACCACATCCCTCTGGGCAGTTCCAATGCCTCACAACCCTTTTGCTGAAGAATGTTTTGCTAATATTCAATCTAAACCTCCCTTGCTTGAGACCATTTCCTCTGGTCCTGTCAGTATTCACTTGGGAGAAGAGACTCCCAGGCTGGCCCGGGAGAGCTGGGCAGCAGCAGTGTTAGCAGCAGCTCTTGGGCCAGACACAGAGCACATCCCAGCCCTGAGCTCCCAGAGCTGCTCAGGAGGGCTCCTGGGAGGTGGCCAGGCAGAGTCACAGGCTGGAATCACCTCCAGGATCACCACCTGAGCAGACACAGGGATATAAACTCACAGCACAGCATACCAGCTTAGGAGAATAAAGAAAAAAGCATCTTTTCAGTTGTGTATCATCAGTCTGGAAAGGATTCATACATTCCTTTAGCATGGTTATTACTTTGGTTATCTAAATAGATAATGAAAAACAAGTCCTACCAAAACACCTCCTTTCTCTTTGTTATTTATGGTGGCTCCAGGTGGAAAGTATGCAGTAGTACTAGATGAGACATCTAAATTATCACAAAGCTCACCCTGGGTGCCACAGTCCATCCAGCCCACATTAACAAGACCTTCCTGTAATTAGGAGAAAAACAACACAAAACAAATCCAAACAAAAGTATTTTTTAAATTTCAGGTGCAGAAATGCTTTTGAAAATCCCAACACAGGCAATCAGATATAATACTTAGAAAACGAAAAGAAACGACACTGTAATTTATTATGTAATATTAATGCTTATTTTATAAAATCCTTTAAAAAATTAATGTTCTTTCAAAAGCTATTCAGGCAAAGTATTCAATTCTTCTAAAAGTGGTATCTTGGTTCTACTAAACTCAGTGAGAGTTTTAGTTACAATTTGATGCTTTCACTTCTGTTATTTTGTTTTAAATATAACAGGTAATGCTTTCAAAGTGAAACACTGCTTACCAACATGCCAGCTAGCTTAAGGCGGGTTTGGTAACTCAAGCAATCTGCAAAACAAAAAAATATTTATTTATAAACATAAAACTTCACCTTATTAATGCACTAAATCTACTCTTGCTTAGAATTGTCCCTTTCCTCCCCAAAATCATGACCATTTCTAATGGCATGCTTCCTGGCTGTTCAGCCAGTATTCCTGGAGTTGTCACATCCAATAATCAGCATTTAATGATTGTCTACTCTAAGTTAAAAAAAACCACAAATAACATTCTCTTGCTTCATCAACACAGAATTCTCAAAAAAAATTACTATTTTATTTACTGTAAAGACTGACCTTTAAAATTTGTTAATCAATGTTTAAAAAAATTAATCCAAATATCTACATAGAATCTTGGAATGATATTTCAATGGAAATATCAATTTTCTGTGATACAAATAATAATTCACTACTATAAATACATAATATGCTTTAATTATTCATCCAGACTTTGAGTAGTTGCCTGTGGATGAAGATTTCTGAAAACAAAATGAGATGCATCCTCTCCTTAACTGAAACAAAGTTGAAAACTCGGTAACAAAAGGGCTGCAACTTGAAATCAAGCTATTTACAAATATAAATCCAAGACTACAGTTCTGGCTATTCCATTCTCAGAACAAAGGTCTCTTCTTAAAGCTAAGAAATCTTTATTTGTCAAAGGTGTAGTGCATTTACTTAGCTTGACCAGCTAACCAATGTAGCTTTCTCATATCCTGTATCCAGTACTGATCCCAAGAACGCCAGGGACAAACAGCTACAAGAAACTACTCTGACCTGAAACCAGTGGTAAGAGCCAGTTACTGTGTGCAAACCTAACTGAAGAGAAATTATTCAGCTACATTTTAATATTGTGGTTTAAGGGGGAGACAGAGCCTTTCTGCCACTCAGCCATCACAAGAAGCTGGCATTGCACCTCAGCAGTATCTGTCACTGGAGCTGGAAACTGAAGGGAGGAGCCTTTTCTGCCACTTCCCCTCCTGATGGGTCACACTCCAGTGCTGCTCTAATGACGCACAGGACATTACAGAAGCACAATAACATTTCCATTAATGTCCCTTTTGTCAAACTGCTTTTAACAGAGAGCTTAAATGACCCACAGGGCCAATACTGTGGTCACCTAAAATCTTTTTTAGTAGCAAAAGGGATTACAGCGCTATCAACAGAAGTCCTTTTTCTGGTCACATTATTTAAAAAGTATTTAATATACCTACCCCCACGTTCAGCACAGAAGGTGATCAGCCAACCAACACCAGAAGCAAATGAAGTTTCAATAGCATTTACAAAATTTCCTAAGAATGAAACAATTTGCATCAGTCTGTGACTCGTTAAATGTGACCATGAAACAAGGTTTTATATTTGTATTAGCAAATTACAGGAACTATTTTTAATTCTCAAAAAGAAGACTTAGCAACAGTTGATGGATTCAGTATCTGCCATATTTTATATAGTAAAAACAATTTCAACAACAGTGCCCAAGCAAAACACGTGAACATTACCTGCCCATAGCTCAGTGACTGTGCTTGTAACATACTGCATGGCAAAGTTCTTTAGGCTCTCTTTTGACCTGTCTCCATAATATTTCACTGGTTGCTGTAGAAGACAAAGAGTAAAGTTTACAAAATTAAGAAAAAAAAAAAAAAAGGGCAAATAACCCCACCCCAAAACCTACTGTGTTCTTCTAACAGTACTTAAGCAATTGCAGGACTAACCCCCACTACCACACTAACTGTTCTCTCCCTCCCCTATCAGAATGTTTGAAATTTAACCGTAATTTAAATTTTGTAATGTAATTTCTTTCTAAATGCTGCAACATGAGGATAATTTAATCTTAGAAACACTACTCCCAATGCTTTTATTTCTATTTAAATAAAAATTGCTTACATATCTCCATTTAGCATTCAACCTCTCACAATTTTTCATTGTCAAAATGTACTCATCTATTCGAGTGTACTTTGTACACCACCCCAGCACCACGACTTAACAAGCAGCTATAAAGAGTGACATACATCATGCAGGTAGCATGGAGGCAATCTTGTGGAAGGAATTTCCAAGTTTCTTTAGGCATATGGTCACATTCTTTAAGAATCAAAACCACAGACTAGGTACTTGAAAGGTCCTTTACAACACTATAAGAGAAACTGTTCAAGGAGACTTGCTGCTTTGCTACAGCCCCTCTGCTGACAGTATCTTCCCAATCAGAAGTGATATGTTGCACAGGAAAATTATTCAGAAAAAAGCATTGTAAAAATATATTGGCATTTATTTTGAATTTTGTATATATAATATAAATTATATATATTAACAAATATATAGTAAATTAGTTTAACCAAGAAAAAGTTATATTTATTAAAGGAAGTAACACACTAAAAAGGAAGATCTTTATAGAAAATCTTTATGACTGAACAAGTATTAAGGAAATACTTCTCCAGATTTCATTCTAAAAACACCTGAAGTCTTACCACTCACCATTCCAGCTTTGAAAACGTACAGACTGGGATAACTGTTAATTCCTTTAATTCGACAGAGCATTCTGTTATCTCCACAGTTCACAGCTCCAATGCGTATTACTCCATCCAGCTCCTTAGCAAATTCTCTCCACTAAAAAGATAAAGGCAAAAAAGAGGCTACTTTCCTATAAAGATAGAATGAAAAATGGGCATATGTTTTATTTCTGGCTTTTTGAATTGTTATCCTTGGTTTCAGCCTCAGTGTAAAAATCCACTTCATTAGGTTTTATGCTATTAATTTTCAGAGTTCATTTACTTGGTTTACCTACCGTAGGTGCTAAATCATGGCAGTGGGAGCATCGAGGAGAATAAAAATTCACAAACCACAGTTCTCCTGAGTTAACAGCAGCATCTAGATGGAGAGAAGAAAATTGTAAGTAAATCGTGAACATCTGCAATGTAGTTACATCTAGAGTGTACATTTTTACTATATTGTATTCCCCCCAAAGCTGTATTAAGTATTTAATGTCTGGCACAGTAACTCAGATTAGACAAAGATTGTATCTCCCTTGCCCATACTTCCCCTTGTAGGCAGGTGCACAAAAATCACATTTCAGAAGCTATCAGCACCCTGACTTTCAGCATCTCTTCTATTAATTAAGGAAAAAAGTACTGTCTGCAGATTATTCTAGCTGAAATGTGTGATAGTGTAGGTCTGGTTACAAAATACGAGTTCTAAAAGATTTTACCCACCAGATTTTTCCATTTCCTTATATTACTTTATGTATTTAGTGAGTTCCACCTGGCAATTTCTTTATGAAAAAATCATGTCTAATGTAACTTAAAAATCCAAGTTAATATAATTACTAGAAAAGGGAAACATAAATCATCTTGTTATGAAAAAAAACAACATCAACAAAATATACACAAAGAGCAGTTATCAGCTTGAATTACTTGGCTTTCAGCCTGTCCAATTTTCTTGTAGTGGATTTTGTAACCTTTATTTTTTTTCTATATAAAATACCTTCACAAAAAAGACAACTAAGGAATGTGCAGACCCTGCAAATAGATTAACCAAAGCAAGACTGTGGTCTCAGGGAGAGCATCATGAGGGTCTGCTATCAGAACAGTTTACAACACTAATTCAGCACGTAGGTCCAATCTTGCACACAGGAAACTGTACTAATATGCAGAAGAAAAATCACATAAAATCCAGTATTTTTACCTCTACCCTCTCTTAGTTATAAACAACTTAGCTGTAATTTTAAAAGGAAAAAAAATGGACAATATTCTCATTGAAACTGTTATCTTTACACATCCTGCTTTCCTTAGCTGTGTTTTTAGTATCTGGTATCACCTGGTTTTGAACTACACACAACTGACTGGATTTCACAGAAAAAAATATATACTAGGAAAGTTCTATCAAGTGCATTTTTATACAAGAGAAACAGCAATGATAAATTAGCAGTAGCAAAATTTTAATTCAAATAATATCCTTTTACAGATCTCACAAAAATAACTCTAAAAGTTAATAAGTGTTTAAGAAGAAGCATTAAAGGGTATTTTTTGTTTGTTTTCTCATATGAAGATGATTTTCCAACACATTTGTAAAGACAGGGAAGAAAAGCCTACTAAGACACAGATCAATATGTAAAACTTGTACTTTGGGTTGTCGTGTTGTCAAACAGCCATTTATTTAAAAAACTTACCAAACTCTCCTCTATCCAACGTTATAATTTCGGGATCATCGTCATAAATACCTATTTAAAAAAACCCAACAATTGCTTTTTATTTTTCCACCTTTAAAGCAAAGAAACAAACTATCATCTTATGCACAACAGAAAATAGTATGTTTAAGTTGAAATACTAAGCTGGCAAAGACGTTTTATAAAAATGCTATCCTTGTTTAGTACTACAGACCCTGAGTTTAACCTCTTGCTAGCTCACTCACTCTCGTGCTACAAAAGCCACCATCAGAACATTCTTTTGATAATTTAGTAACCAACCATGGAGCGAGCAGAGAATTAGAACTACTGCTGTTATGGCAAGAGCATTAGAAATAACATCATCCAGCTGTCAGATTCAAATTGAAGAAGCCTCAGCTCTCACTGAGAGCTTTATGTAATATCCAGAAGCTTCCACACTTTCTCAGCCTCTGGTTACCTAAACATTTTGATGGCAAAGGTGTTTCCAGCCACAAGCTTTTCCACTACCAAAATGTGTGTGTGGATGCAGTGGAATGAAGTGGGTAGAACAAAGGTAAGGAAGAGAAAGCTAACCAGTCCTACCTAGGGCATCACTACAAAACACTCCACTACTTCAACTACACAAGAGAGGCAGTGCAGAGTACCAAAAATACTATTAAAGAGCATTATATTATGCTACTATGGTTGTAGATCTGTTACAGTACCTAACACGGTGAGATGCCATTTCACCTGAAGTACACGAGGATCAAATGCAAATAAATAATGAGAGAAATTAATTTCTACAGGTGACAAGGTACTTTTTATATTATTTTCCACTAATATAGTACACATGCTCACCCATACATATAAATATATATAAAGCTGTACTTTCAGGTACCCACACACATATAAAATATAAAAACAGATGCTCCCTAAATCACTGATTAATAGATATTTAAGGATACCGCTTCTTAATCAAGTAGTGAAACTTCAGGAAGGTAAATTTTCTTAAATCTGTTTATCTGAAGAAGTTTTAGGCTCATTTCCATATTTTCCTGTGATAGTTGCACCACTGGTTTATTCAATTTCAATCTGCACAAACATTAATTTCTTAGAGACTGGGACATATTAAGTCAAACAACACAAGAAAAAAATTGTTGCCAAGGTGGAGGATCCTTTCAGCTCTTTCTTTCATCCCAATCAAACGATGTTCCTCAGTTCCCTGTTTTAATTCACTCCTGTTCCAGCGGCTCTAAGAATAATTTACTGCAGCCTTTCCCTACAACTACCTAAAATTTGTTGAGACAAACATAAAATAACTCGTCTGAAGAAGATAATTTTTGGTATGATTCTGTTATTTTTTTCAGTTTTTACTACCTCTTTACTGATGTCTAATTGCACAACTGCTTATCAAACAGGCTTGACAGTGCAAAAATTTCCTCTCAAAATCCCCCGGAAGAATACTAAACAAAGAACTTCTTCCTGCATTAAAAAGTTAAAAAGAATTCTGTTGAAATATTAACACTGACATTTAAGTGAAAAAAAAAAGCTTTGCACTTAAAAAAAATAAACAAGAAGTGAGATGACCTACAAAAAGGCAAGCAGCAGGAACAAGAGGCTAGGTAAATAGATTGCATCTCTGGGTAGCCATTAACAGGGTAAATCAAATACTGGGCCAGCAGAGAGAAAGTGACAGCTACAGAGCAGACAGAAATCTGGAGAGGATACATAAGAAACATGTGAAAAGCTTTGACACAGATCTGAATATTCCTTGTGACTGTTTTAAGCACATCACAAACACACACCATAGCTTACCAAAATCGTAGCGATAGAAGTGCCAGCTTTCGTAACGACCTCCTTGCTGCTGATCCTCGAGCCCCTTCTCTCCATATTTATCATACTTCTTCCGCAGATCTTCATCTTTAAGTACTTCATACGCTCTATTTATTTTCAAAAAATTTTCATGCGCATTTGGATCATTCTATGTAAGGAAAACTATAATTAGTAATTCGTTAATAAACCAGATTATGCATATAATGCTGAGAAAATTATCTTTGGAAATATTTTTATATCCCTGCTAAGGATGCCAGCTGTGATGGGAGCAGACATTGCATTGTGATCTCAAACCAAACTACAGTGAAGTTTTCCCTTCCCAATGCCAGATGTGTCCTCTTATTTCTTCTGTTCTCGCTAAAGTACCAACTGAAACACCAAGTGGACTGGTAGGAGGCTGTAACATTCTCCAGTGAACCCTCTTCTTTCAACTCTCTCTTCAGTGGAATATAAAAAAATACTCAAGAATGAAGACATACCATCTCCTCCATAGCCTTTTCCAGTTCCCTAGAATCCCTACCTGACCAGTTCAAAATCACTATAGAGACAGATTTATCTCTTCTGGTCTTGCCTCCTCCTTTTATTTAAAAACCAGTTTTGTTCTAGGTAGCTTGGGAATTAGAATGGTAAAAAATGTGCAGACATAGTTTGAACCCAAGTCTGGGATCTGCACAGGTGCAGTGTAACAGTGGTGTGCAAAATGTGCCACGCAGTCTTGCTCTTTGAATTTCTGCTTACACATTTTATTCAAAAGACACTTTGTCTTAAGATTTTTGATTTTCTTTTTAACACAGGAAATTAATTACCATTATGGAATTTGTCTAACGGGCTCATCTTCTATATATCATTGCTAAGGTTGAAAATAACCTGTTGAAAAGTCTTTAGTAGTATCTGCATGCTTGGAAATGACAGATTCTGACCCCAAATGCCATTATTTTGAAAGTATCAGCAGAGAAAACAAAACTTTCATTTAATAGCTACAAGTTGGCATTCCCAAGTTTGCTGACACTTGGATTTCTCTCTGTCAGAGGCTCCAGTGTAGTCAATGAAGACAGGCCCTGAGCTCATACAAAATCACAGAATCATTAGGCTGGAAATTTCCTCCAAGATCATGGAGTCCAACCCAACCTCAACTAACCCATGGCACCGAGTGCCACATCCAATCTTTTCTTAAATACATCCAGAGATGGTGAATCCACCACCTCCCAAGGTAGACCATTCCAATATGTTATTACCTTTTCTGTAAAAAACTTTTCCCTAATATCCTAGATATCCTAAATACTGCTCTCTTTTGGGACTCCACGCAGTTGTACGTACAAAGATCTAAACACTTCAATTTCCTGTGCATTTTCGCTAATTTGAAGTAATTTCAAGGAAAAACTGATGATGTCTCAAAGTGGTTTCTTTGTATTTCAGAAATATGATAGCACAGACTGAGCCATTCCAATCTCTCTCTCCAGTTAGTCCAGAGCTCTTTGTAACCTCCACCGTGATACCTTGGCAGCCCCAAGGTGTCTGTTTTGTTCTATTCGATACTTGGAGACTGATGTCTCAGGACAGGCTGTTCTTATTTGATCTTTAACTACCAGTCCCCTAAACTAAATGGAAAGAGGAAAACTCAACAGTACACCAACAAGGTAATACAGTACACAACTAAATTTTCCTCTAGTTACAAAAATATAAGTGGAAATTAAAGAACCTTGACTCTTCTTACTACAGCAATTTAATGCAGCCCAAGTTCAACAAAACCACGTATGACCACTCCATCACCTTTTGTAAATTTTCTCTGCAGAAAATCTGAGTTGGACTGTATTATCAGGCGGTTACTTCACAATAACAGAGACACATTTTTGATAAATTAAAACTGCTTTTTGTTTAAACACTACGATCCATTAAGTCAGTGGCTTTGACTTGTTAAAAAGGTAACTTACCTGATTCTTATCAGGGTGCAACTTTAATGCCAGCTTTTTAAATGCTTGTCGTATTTCTCTACTACTTGCTTCTTTGGATACTCCAAGTAAACTATAGTAGTCCTGATCTGTGCAAACAAGAACTATTACACATACTAAAACTAGCAATAAAGGCCTTTTGAAATATCTAATATAATCTCCTCTGGATGGTAAAAACTCCATCATGAAGCTTTCGGAAATTTCACAGGTTCTGATTCAAACAGACTTTGGGAAGAGTCTCCAGTAAATGCGTCAACATTGACAGATACAGCTGTATTTATGGCAGAGCTCTTCAAAACACGTCTTCTTCTCTACTTCATGAGACGGAACTTGCTAAAGGAACACCCTGTAAGATGACAGAGGAAAAAACAATTAATTACTACTTATTTGATAAACACAGGTTAGTAACTCACCCCATCCACCAGCTTGTGCACGTGAACATTTAAGTTTCAGGGTGGCTAATTCCCATCTTTCTGAAGGTCACACAAGTGGTAGACCATCTCTTAATTGTGACCTTAGCGGGGGTAATCACGCACAGCTGCACCCAATGACACTAAAAGGCGCGCACCTGTCTCGCATTACAAAAGGCGGGTGCAGGAGGGCTGATAGCTCACCCTCAGCAGCACCGGGGCTCATTCCGCGGACAGGGCCGGCTGCCTGCGGGCCGCCCGCCGCGGGGGCTGCCTGCCGAGGAGGCGGCGGACGCCCCTCGCAGACAAAGCCGGGCAGACGAACCCCGAGCAGGGAGCCGCTGCTGCCCGAGGAGCGCAGGTAGGAGCCCCGCAGGGCCGGGCCGGGCTGCGGCGGGAGGGCGCGGGGAGGCACCGGGGCGGGCCGGGCCGCGCTCTG
>VZSR01000028.1:592823-715647 GCA_013398615.1 Brachypodius melanocephalos | reverse complement strand
GCAGCGCCTTTCCCCCGGCGGAAGGGCGGCGGGATCCGGGATCCGGCTCTGGGCCGGAGGCGGGCGGGGCGGCTCCGGGGCTGACGTGGCCGCCGTGCCCGCCTCGGGCGGGGGGCTCGGCTCCTCCCGGCCGCTCCCTGCTGATCCGGCCCCGGCCCGCCCTCTCCTCAGCCGGGCCCGCCCCCGGCCATCGCCGCCCGCCGTGGGCACCGTGAGGCCGGGGGGCCGCGGTGGGTCCGGACGGGGAGGTTCGGCCCTAGCGCTGGGAAGGACAGCTGGCCTCAGGCTCGTGTCCTGACCCCGCCCGAAGAGCCCCCAGTCCCCAGCCCTGGGATGTGTGGGGGGATGCAGAGGACTTATTTCAAAAGTTCACGTAGGGCTAAGAACGGTTAAGCGCTTAATAACCGGTTTTTACTGTTTGTGGAGACAAAACATACGCTGTTTTATGAGTAGGGCCTAAAAAGCAGGTTATCAAATACATGTACGTTGTGAGAAGTCTTTACAAGTGTTTTCTGTTGCAGAGAATTCGGGATTGTATTGTAATGCCTATAATCGAGTATTTCTCAACATTACGGTTTGCCTCTCTGTGCACTTGCTTTGTTTGAAGTTATGCTAAAAAGTCTCCCTTGCTTTCGTTTATGTGGATGGTACCAATCATAGGTTCTGACTGCTTCTGACAAAGTCAAAGTAATATAGAAGTACCTAAGGCTTATTGTTGAAAGGGGATTCTTTTTGTTCTTGCTCCTTAGTTTCAACTGCCTGAATAAATTTCCATGGTGAAATATTTTTGGGAAAAAAACCTATTGAATCAACAAAGATATACTCCAGTATAGTATAGCCAAGAAGTTAGTATATAATGTTTACATTATATTACAGAAATATACAGAAACCACCACATCTGTCACACTGATGGTGAAAAACATACCTGCTGAAACATTTTTATTTCCTTCCCAATGGTAATGTGACGAAGTACTTTAGTGCGTGGTGCCCTTGGTTTGGATTTTCAGGTTTTGGAATTTAAGTGACACTGCACACAGAAGCACTGACTCCTGCAACATTTGTTTCTTTCTGTGTGCATTCAGTGACTTGGGGTCCTTCAGGTGGGGTTACTGTACTGCAATCTTTAAAAGCTTGTTTAGCATATCATGATACATGAAATCAGGCACATTAAGACAGTACAGTATGTAATATAAATCAACAGAAGGCATATGAAATGTGTTGGTCTGAAGTAAGTTCTTTGTAACTGTCAAGTGTTTCCAGGCAAACAAAATCAGTTCTCTCTCAGAATTCATGTGCAGTAATGAACTACATATTGTGGAATGGGTAAAAGCACTCCTGTTTAGCTAAAGGAATACAAGAATAGGCATTTCTGGATCTTCAGTTGTGATTAAAATTTTAATAATAACAACATTTAAATTAATATTATATGTTTTCAAACTGTGCATGTCCATAATTATTCACTCAAATACTTGCTTGAATTCCTAATGGTAGTGAGTTTCATGAGTTACTCTGCTGGTCGTTGTGTCAGTGTCTTTGAGTGCCTGATTTGAGCATTAAAAGAGATGGTGAGAAAAGTCTTGAGGATTCTGATCACTTTAACACATAACAATACTAGTTTTATCGCATTGCTGTAATTTTTTTTTCAAGTTGATATTCTGATTTAATAAAATGCTTTGTTTTTTGTTGTTTTGTGTGGGGGTTTTTTGCAACTGCTTTTTAAAATTTAATTATGTGTCTGCATGTTTAGATGGGTTGCTTCTCTCTGTACACTGTGCTGGTCACATATATATATGTATGTGACATAGCTGTGTTTCATCGACTGAGGAATATCTATGAATGTTTTGGTTTTCTCCCCTGCTCGGTGGTGTGGACTTGGGTCAAGAGGAGCAGGAGAGACTTGGAGGTTTTGTGGAGTTCTGAGCTGCAGCATGGTGAATAAGCAGCCAGGAAGAACCAGGAGAAGCTGCTCTAGCTTAGTGTGTGCAGTGTGTCCCAGTGCCAGAGCTTTGGTTTTCATGAAGGGTGCAAGGACTCGTGTCCCTGATGGCTTCACCTGGCTCACAAAGCACTTAATTCACGCTTCACTTTGTGACAGGCATTTGTCACCTGCTTGTGTAGGACCCTGCGGTGTAAGTAAGCAGGACCATTTGTGCATGCCGTGTTACCTTTTCTCACCCATTTGATCTATAAACGCAGAGAACAGACTGAAGCTCATTCTAGTCTGAGGCTGTCTTTGGTAGTCACACAGTTAAATAACCCCCATGCTCAGTGACTCTGTTGTTGTTTGTCTATTTCTGCCTTCTACGGTTTGTTTTGAATCAGCTCAAGAAAGTCATGCCAAGAACTATATGTAATAATTGTGAAACTCTTCCTTTTTGCTGGAATTACTGTGTCAAATTTGTACTTGATAAGGGTTTTGACAACTTTTCCCACTATGCCCAGTTTTTTCTTTTCATCCCTCTTTTTTCTGCCAACTGTCTGATTGTGGCCTTTTGGAACTGTGCAACCTGATTTTATTTTCCCTTGGGGACAGTGTACCTTTTCATCTTTTATGAAATGCTAAGTAAGTTCATTAAGCCTTCTTCATTGTCTCAAACCTCTCACACTCATCAGTCCTCATGTCTAGCTTCTACAGCAGCATCCAAGCCTGTATCTTGTTGGGTGTTGGTTTTAATATTTCATTTCATAAAATATTTCATCTTATTCATCCTGGTTTTGTAAAGGAGATAAAAAGGAAAAATCGAAAATACTGGCTTTTAAATTAGGACTATTTAAAATAAAGGAAACCCGTAGAATTATGGAAGAAGTTAATATTATCATCAAGAAGAAATAAGTGGACAATTGGATTTTTCACATGTATTACAAGATAGAAGCCAGGTCAGTAAGCTGGTATTAGATATGAATATGTGAATTAATTATCTGATAAATATGGCCCATACGTAAAATTACTTTTTAATTTAAATTGGGATAGCCAGTTGGAAAGGATGTCATCAAATAGCATTTTACAGAATATATAAAATGTTTAATTAAGCAGTAAAGCTATATAAACCATCTGCTTCTGTTGAAATAGTCAAGATGTTAGAGAGCAGTTTCTTGTAATTTAAAACATCTATGCATTTTTGATTGCTTTAAAATTAGCATTCAGCTTTCATAAAGACTTGCTTGTTTTTTCCTGCAATGAAATATGAAATAACTGTTAATGAAGAGGACTTTGAACAGAAATTCAGTTCATTTAGCACATTTTGAACTTTAACATATCAATTTTTGTCATTGAAGTTTTTTGTTTTTGCTAGCAGTTGAAAGAAGATCAAAAGCTGAAGTAGACTGCTGCAGTTTGATGCTTTCTGTGTATTGCATGGTGGGTAATTTAGGAGGAACTGGGTTTTATTGTATTCCATTCATCAGCTGGGCCTTTTCCTGCAAACTACTTCATTGATGCTGAGCAGCTGAAAGTGTCATGGGATACAGCTCTGATTTCAGGCCACGGGGCTGCAAGCTAACTCATCTCTCGGGCTGCTGAAGAACCAACATGAACTCACAGGATTGCATAGCTTGTGTCTCCTGGCAGGAGATGGGCTGGGAGCAGAAGGAATAGGGCTCTTCAGTCATTCCCAGTGGCAAAATTCCTGGGGAATCCTTGCACAAATGAAAGCCACCTGCCAAATCCAAAGTAAAACCTAAACATTCAAAGGAGCTCACAAGGAATTCCGTATCCTTGTTAGCAGGTGTTCAAAGTCTGTAAATGGAGCATGGTGAATTGAACAGGCAGAGCTGTATTTGTCTGTAACTTCCAGGTTTATTTGGAGATTCTCTGATGCAGTTGGAAAGCTGTTTGCAGGGTGGTTTCTGCCAGTTTTGAAAAGATGAGGAGATAAAATGAGGTATGACTGTGGGGGCAGAAGTTTCCTGTAACATGTTCTTCACAGTCTAAGGGTTTCTTTACAGACCTTGAACACAAAAATATGCTTTCTGTCTGACTTGGTCTGCCAGTGGTTCATTTTTAAATTCCTGGCTATGGTATTTAAAGTGGTTTTTTCCCTTATACGTTCCAGGGGCTTGCACCTCACTCTGTTTCCTAATGGCATCACAGAAATCTTTATACATTTATATGTGTCTTATACATCTGACTGTACAAGGTGCTGCAGTTTAAGCCTTTGAGATAGTACAAAGAATTTAAAACTGATTTATTTGCATTGCTACTCTATTTACATTGTATTTATTACTTCTGATGAAAAGAAAATGTTTAAACTCCCAGTGGATAAACCAAATACATTATTTTAAGTTTCTTGTGATTTGTATTCAGATGTCTTTAATGAGCCTGAGGAATGATTGCTAACTAAACTTGCCTCATTAATTTAAAATGTTAATAGCATTATTTTTATCTGTATTTCTTTAAAATTGTTCCCTGTGCTCCTGTTAAATTCATGATCCATAAATAGATTCCTAATTCATGCTTTGACTCATCATATAGTTATAACTCCTATGCTGGAATTGTAATAAAGCAAAGATTTCTAATGAACAGTAGCTTTGAAAGCATATATCAATACAGTCAGAACTTGAGAAATTTGCCATAAAAATGTGCTAAAGTCAAACCACCACTGTTTTAAATGCCCAGTCTGGTTGCTGGGCTGGATCCTAAACTGCTTTTCCTTGTGGTGTGCACTGGTGCAGTTTTATTGAACTCACTGGGAACTTTCACAGTGTTCTCTTCATAGCCCTGGACATCTCATGTTGCTTCAATTTCTTTACTAAGTGGTGTCTGAATTAAAAAAAAAAAGTTTGATTTTAACTCTGTCCTTGCTTTATGTTTAATGTGATGTTGCTATAAAATATGTGGTTTCTTGTAAACAAATTAAAAGGCTATTAGTGGCACTACTATGAATGAAATACTATTGAAGTAGAGGAGACTGCTCAGCAAACATGGTTTCAGTTCTATGAGCACTTTGCATTTACGTGCATTTGGGAAAAAACCCAAACCATGATTACACTGAAGGACTTAAACCCCAACCCAACAACAAAAGCAGTGATAGGACACTAGAGGGAGCCCATATCACAATTATCTGCACTGAGAGAAATGGCTTTACAAAGACAGAACTATTTCTACTAATGAGGAATTTAAAGGGAAATTTCTTACAGCTTTGTGATTCAAAAGAAAATATCACAGCGCTATAGGACACTTAGTTGAAGGTATTTTTGGCAGTCTTTCAATTCATTTAGTCAGTTCTTCCTCACCACTATCTGCATTTTTTGAGCACTATGAAAAGAATACAGTAGAGGAATCTTTGTTCTTGTGCTTACGTAATAGCAAACAATTGATGGCAGTTCTCTTTTAAAGAACTCTCAAGACCCCGTGTGTGCACTAACACAGAGGAAAGGCTTGAGTGCATGTATGTTGAGGCATTCTGCTAGTTCAGGCTGTTTGGAGACGTGAGATTTTGGAGATCTTTTATTTAAAAATAAAATCTTACCTTTGTTTGTGAGTGCCTGCATGTGTCAGTGGGTGTGTGAACTGTGGTTCCTGCAGTAATAACCAGCAGCCTGTGTCAGACACTGGGCAAAGCACCCAATGGAAAGTTAGAGCAGCCAAGGGGTCTGGCTATAATAATTGTTTAAGTGCAGTCTTGAACCTTTTGATTGCATTTTCCCCCTCACTAAATAAAGAGGCTTTAGAATTTAGCAGGGTTTTTGTCCAAGACAGGTTGCTTAAGGCTGCACCTGTGCTGCATGCCGTGGTTTCCATCCTGTGCCTGTGCTCCCTGCCTGTGATGCTTTCAGGTGCTGGTGCCCACCCAGTCTCCTCTTATATAGTCCGAATGCATGCCCAAATTCACAAGATGGGAGGTATTCCCAGTTCCAGTCTGGATGCAGTTGGGCTCACTCAAAGTGAGCATGCAAGTCTGGATGAGAGGTTAAAAACAGTCTTTAATTTTAACTGCCCAGCCTTATATTCACTGTGCTGAATACTCCAGTTCAAGGAACTGGAAGATGTAATGTTTTCAAAATTTGTATGAATAAAAGAAGGTGTAGGATGTGTTGTTTTGATAAAATACTGAAATGCAGTATTTATTAGTTCTGAGGGACAGCTTCCATATTTCATGTAGCAATTCATGAGGAATTCAATACTGAAGATATTTAATATCCTAATTGCACTTTGTTTAGTCTCTTATTTTGAAAATGATGGTACTAAATCCATCAAAATCTGTTTACAAAGACAGTATTCAGTATTAACTGCTTTTTACTTGCATTCAGATCCCTTTGTAATGCTTTTAGCTAACAGCAAGCATTTTTTTCAACACTTCACATTAGCAAATGATTATGTAAGTGTCTGCTGCAACTTATTCACAGGGTAGGTAGTATCAACATTGTATTTACAATTCAAATAGGAGCAGAGATGTATGTAATTTATCAGGACACACTCTCTCCATCCATCTGTTAAGTGTGCTCTTAGAATCCTCTGTGACAGAAAACATTAACCCAAACATCTTTCCTCAGCATGGATACCATTTGTCACTATGCACTACACTTGTGATTTGCTCCAGACTGGTTTTCCCAGTGTTCAGGTGTTGGTGAAAGGCTGTACTTGCCAGATCTCAGAAATTCGAGTTGAGAGTCTGGGAAAATACTGAGCTGTGGATCTCAGCATTTTCCCAGTGTCTGGGAAGACAGAACGAACAGTTCACAAATAGTGAGGTACTGAGGTTAAATAGCTGTGAAAATCTTCTGAAAGCATAATTTGGAGGAACAAAGCTATTTACGTGTTTGAATGATTGACAATTCAATCACTAACAATTCACAAGTTTCCATTAGACTGAACGAAGACGATGCTAGTCCTGCATCACAGTGATGCATTTAGAAAATAATTCTAGCTTTCTATAATTGTTTACATGAATAACAAGGTTGAGAGAAAATAACTGAAAATTGGTGACTCTGCTTCCAGTCGTGTGTGCAATTCTATTTTAAGATGAAAGTTTTTGTGTGCCCTTCAAACAGAAGTTTCTTATATTTTTATGTTGAAGGTGATTGCTAACCTGCAGAAGTAAACTATTGCAGGGTTTTTCCACTTACCACAAAGGAGTGATGGTGGTGTGTGTCAAGTCCCAAACACTTGCCTACTTGTTCCGTGTACTTTCCAGTCTATCATGTAAAGAAGAAAACTCATTATCATGGTGTTTCTTTTGAATCTGTGATTACTCTGAGAAATATCTTGTTTGCATTCTCTCTTTTCTATGTGAAATATGTGAAAGGGTTGAGCTGCAACAGCAATAAGAGATCTCTTGGTAGAACCTTATGTTATTACAAGTAGTTGTCTTGACCTGAAGATGTGGAAAGAGAAATAATACACCAAAGGAAATGTGTATTTAAGCACCACTACAGAAACATGTTTGGTGGAAATAGATGTCCTGTGCCCTTACTGCCTTGTGTAGTAATTGGAGAGTTTATGTGGGCTTGAGTTTGTTTGGCTGGACATTGATGAAGGATTTTGTGTGGATTTTTTTTTTTTTAAATACTGCTATGAGTAAACACAACTTCTCAAGAATGGGCTGTGTTTAGACAAGAGCAGAGTGCTGGCAAGAATGCCTGAGATATTGGATAAACAGATGATGAGCTTTTGTCCAGTCTGTCTTATTCTGGATGATTCACAAACTAGAGGCAAAATTTAGTGAAGGATTTTGTTTAATCTAAGTGGTGGGGACACATGTTTCTACAATAAAATATCCAGGACTGTGGATTTCAGAGGCTGTGTGAATATAGCTGGATGTTTTCACTATATGTCTATAATAAAAGATTAACTTCATAATAATATACTTATTTTAATCGTTTATCTACACTGATTGTTTATTATCCCTTTTGGGGCAATATTTTTTTGTGAGACTCAATTGCCTTTGTTACTAATGTCAGTTTAATTGTGAAGACGTATGACAAACTAAATATACTTCAGAGGCATGCAAATTAAATTTCAATGAAATATGGTTCATTTAGAATTGTTTTGTATTTTGTGAGGCATTAGTAAGCTAATACTTGTGATGTAGATCTGAGTAACACATTTGGTCCATCTTAAGAAGTTTGTAAGGTTATTGTGCTTTCCTCTTCTCTTAATTCCTTAACCAGATGTGGCCTTCATTATCTTTAGGCAGAGATTTGTTTTCTAGAGACTGTTATATTTTACCAAACAGTAATTTATTTTTTTTCCTGTGTAAAAACACAGTTCTATGTTCTAAGCTGAATGAAAAGGAGTATCATCATCAAAACTGAAGTTACCTTAAGCTAGAGGGTGATGGATCTGTAAATGAGAGATGACAAAGTAGGGGTCAACATGAAGTCAGGAACTTGCGAAGATAAGTTTTGGGGGTGATACTAACAAACTTGGAGTGCAAAGGAGATTGGCAGGAGCCTTGTCTTGGCCACTGCTGGTCTTGCTGGTTTGCACCATATTCTGATCAACCAGAGTTTGCTTTCTCTTCTCTGCTTTCTCCAGCTGCAGTATGTGGAATTGGCTTCTGTATTTCACCCCTTTATCTGATACAACTAGGGTTTAGTGTGGAAGAAGAGATGATGTACTTTATTAGAGAATATAAAAATATGAAGTGGTGGTTTTGTTCTTGCAATATTACATGTCCTCAGTTTTGGACTTGGGATGAATTGCAGTATTTTGAAACTGGACAGGAATTTCTCTGATTGCTAAAACACATTTTGATAAGCTTTTTGTCTAATATGTGTAACATGGTACATTATCCAGTTCAGAAGTCATCTGGCAGTTTCATATTTGGAGTTCTGTGCTGTTCTACTGTATATGCAACTTCACGGTTTCTGTGACTGTCTTAAAAATGAAATAGTTTTGATTATTTAAAATATTTACTTTCCTGTTTAAGAAATAAAGACCCACTCCTGCTAAAAGATGAACAGGTTTCATTGTCCTAATGACTTTTCATGTCTCATGTTGTGAGGAATACTTGAGTGGATGCTTTTTAATTGTGATTTAAGCTTTCTCAGCATGAGCTACTCTCTACTGCATAACAGTAAGAGTAAGCTTAGGTCACGTTGTTAGCAGATACTCTGACTTTCTGGGAACACCAGTATGACTAATGGGCTCAAAAAGAGTTGGTTTTTATTCCCTCATGTAGAATCTTGATTCTGCTAAAAGAAATCCCCTATTTACAGGTTTTGACCAAAACCTTTTAATATATTCTAAACCTTAACATTACTTAATGTGTTGTATTTTATGCCCTTCACCCTATGTCCCAGGTTCTAGTGCTGGCAGGTGAATTATCCACTGTCACGTCTGGCAAATATCCTGTTGCTACTTGTGCAATCAAAGCTTACATATTTTTCACAAATATTTGTTAACAGTGTGCATTTTTATAGTCACTTATTTTCTAATAAATACTCAGGCAGCACTGCAAAAACTGACAGATTGTCTTAAAAAAATATATCTCTTTGCCTAATTTCAACATTAATTGTTCACTTTAGAAAAGTTCATGTTGCGTGTAAGTCTTATTTTCAAAATTCTTTTAGAATCTTATGTATCCAAAGATGAGTAAGAGCTATGTCTAGCATTTCTCTTGTCAGATAATGACATCGTTTCTCCATTATATAATTGTAATTCCATAAGCTAATTAATAACTTTTGCAAATTGAACTGGAAGAGGGTACTGATGAGTATGTTCTAGTGCTGATTAACAGCATGGTCTAAGGTTACTTGATTAAATGTGTTCTGTGCTTGTTTAGAAAGGACAGATACTGTGTCACTTGCAGCATGAGCAAATTGCTAGTCAGATCATTGTTTTTCAAAAAACAACCATGAGAGATAAAACCTGATCTTTTCAATATGTTGCAAGTGAGATTAATGCACATGCAGAAATGGAGAAAGTGCTTTCTTTAGAGACTACAGCATTGTCTAGCAAGTATAACTAAATAGGATGTACACCATACACAGTTCTGTAACTCAGATGAAAAAAGATAATGGGTATCACAAAACCAATCCACAAAATTTACCCTTTCTGATTGATACACAGGTTATATATAGTTTTGCAAAGCACTTTTTGGTGTACCTTTTTGCCCTGGAATCTGAGTTGAGTGACTGTAATGTTGTGTATTGTATAGTGAGATTAGTAGAAACCTGCATTTTTTAAATTGGGAACTGTCTACAGTTTAAAACACCTTTGTACTGGGCTGGTGAGATGAAAATTCTGAGAGAAACCAGGGCCACTTTTATTATTAACCCTTAAATGAGAATGAGTGAGGCAAAGACGTGGAGAGAACCTGTATGTAGGCTGGTGGGAGAAGACAGAAAACGGTGCCCTTTTTTCACTGAAGAACAAAATAGTTTCATAACTTTGAAAGGATAAGTAGATTTAATGCCTTTAGCTGCTAATTCTTTTGCCTACTGAGTGCCAGGTGGATGCTATGATGTTGGAGATGTCATCTTATAAAAGGAGCAACTTCCAGTTGGCAGTAAATGCCATTAACAGTAAAGGTCAGAGAATGAGAGGAAGTAGGGATATAGCTATCCAATAGTTTTGAACACACACATTTCCTTGAAGGTGCTGCCTTTCACTGTCCACGTAGGAGTATTGCAGCAGTCCTGCTTGAGTCAGTGTTGTAGAGCTCAGAGTCTGTGTATGCCTTCTGCATCCTTTTCAAAGGCAGGTTGCTCTAAAGCCAGACACTTATACTAGTAATTCTTCCTCTTTTCTTTCATGTCTAATACTGAATATGTAACTGAATTCCATTCAAGACAGAGAGAGCTGAAATATAAGAAATTCTGGGATCAAAATTCAGTGTTATGAATATCTATAATGTCAAGTATTCGAAGGATTCAATTAAATCCTTATGCATAGTTGAATACCTCCTGAATTTCATTTCAGTTGCAATCAAGCATCTGCAAATGGAGTTGGTGTAATCGCAGGTTTTGTGACATTTTATGAAGGATTTTTTTAGCAGTCTAAATCAGCTACAAGATTTGAGAATGCTTCTTCATTGCAGCTCTCCAAGTTCAGTAGAACAAGATGAGTTGTATTCCATGAGAAGTCTAGTTGACAGAGTGGTTTAGGAAAGGAAATTCCTTAGGAAAAGGAGTTGTTGAAGGAGTAAAAGATCCTAAAGCTGTCATTCAGCAATAATCAAACAAAAAGTTAAGGTTTGATGTTTGATGTTTTTGTGCTTTTCTGCAACTGCAGGGAATCAGACTTGCATTTCCATTTCCTTGGGGAATTGTGGGCTCTGCAGTGCTTGTATCATTTAAACAATCCACGCATCTCCAAAAAAGGCAAAAATGTCATAGGAATGACATTTTAACATAGGCTGTGTTTTTCTGCATTAAAGTTTCTTCTTGAATGGCACAAGTTCTCTTACCCACACCCTCTTATGGTAGAAATAGTCAGTTTTTCATAACCACTTCTGCATGCTAAGTTATCGTATTGGTCTTGAATGCACATAAAAATATGACTACATAAGAAATAGAATTCAAGAAATTGGATTGTGCTCTTTGGTCAGTAATGAAATTGAAAAGCTTTGGTTGCAGATATATCCATATGATGTGAAACTAATGCGGTTCAAATGTGGTTAGTTTCCCTGAGGAACCCTGAGCAATGATGATGCCTCAGAGAGGTGATGTGAAAGAATGGCTGTACCATGGAAATGTATTGAAATTAAAGGATCTGCAGTTTGAATTGCTACTTTCTCTACTTCATGCATCAAAGCTTTTACACTGATTAATTCTCTCCCCAACTATGATTCATTTAATAGCATACCCAGCCACTGCTTTCGTGTTTTGGAACACTGACTGCAGAGCTGCTATTTTGGTCTCCAGAGCTGGCTTTCTGTTTTGTGAAGGGTGCACCAAGTATCACCTCTAGAAAGACAAGAACAGTTCTACTTTTCACTTCAGTACACTGATGTGCTTGAAGAGGATCACAACCACTCCTCTATAATTGAAGATGTTTTACTGAATCAAGTGTTTCTGGTTTTAATTACTAGGGAAATTGTGATCTATTTTACAGCATATCTTAGTTGAGGATAGAAGATGTACAGTTCATGGCTACAGTTTCCCTTCAGAGTGTTTAACTTATACCATGTCTCTAAAGTCAGTGTTTTTAAGCCAGGCTTTCATTAAAAAGAGATCCTGCCTTCCCTTTTCATCCTCTGCCATGCATTTTGTCCTGTCCTTGGAGCTGTTGCCAAGGGAGCACACAGTATGCTGGAGCAAGGAACTATGCTGATTGAAAGTGAACCAGATTTTATTGTTTTCTTTGTATTTCTTAGTTCCATCCAAATGAATTTCCTGATAAACTCACCATGCAGCTGCACAGATGCTGGCACACTAGTTAGGAGATGGGGAAGGAGCTCGCTCCTTTAGGTAGCTGTGTGCTCCACTGAAGCCCATGGGTTTTTTTCTGGCATTAAAGAATTAAAGTGGTTGTGAGTGTTATCACTTGTGTCTAAGGTCCTTCAGTGGGTTGGAAGTGTCTCTCACCTTTTCTGGTATCATTGCTCTGCTTTCCCTGTAAAGTCCATTATACCAGTGCTCTTTGGCTGATGCACAGTGAAGCAAGGCAGTTGAAAACTTTCACCTTTCCTGAAAGTGCAGATCTGTTGTTGCTGTGTGGGGGGAAGAGGGGTCTTGTGTGCACAGGCATGTTATCTTATTTCTGCAGCAGCAGTCAGCCACTCACAGTGATGCTGAGGAGCTTTAAATGAGAGGAAGAAAGCAAGCTGGCCTCCAGGAGAGATAAGCTCAGCTATTAATGGTATTGCAGATACTCCTTCTACTACTTTTAATTTATTTCAGTAGTTCAATTGTTGGTTGCTAATACACAGATTTCTTGTATTAGACATTTTTCTTGTCTTTTGGTTATTGCTCCTTGCCACCCTCAGAAAGCTTTTATTCTAAAAGTGTCCAGCTCTTAAAGGAAACAATTTAATGCCTGTGTTCTGGGCATACAAATTATCTTCCACAGCCCGAGGTGCACATTTGAGTCAGGGCTCTCAATTCATCTGCCAGTAAGGATTGCTGCTGCTCCCTTGTTCAGAAGCAGTTTATCCCAATTCTGTGATTTTTAGTGGGATTTTAGTTTTGTGGTGACACAGCAGTAGCTTTCAGGAGTGACAAAGACAGATCCAAGCAAGATAGAGCTGGAGCCTGTCTATTTTTTTTAAACCAGACTTGTTTCTTAGCCAGTCCCAGCACTCAAACTGATCCCCTTCAACCTCCTGATCATCTCTTTATGGAGAAGTGCAATCTGACCAACTTGTGGCTAGATGTGTGATGGTCTGGGGCTGGTCTGGAGGGAAGAACTGCTGCCTCGTGTGGCAATGGGATGTTACAGTGTTCCTGCTGGTCTGTGATAGCACATACCTGCAAATGCTTGCCTGCTGCAGGTGCAATGCTAGGCAGAATTGCTTGTTCCTTGCTTGCTGCTGATTTCCAGGGAGAAGCAAAAGAAACAGGTTTATTCTAGTAATTAAACTCAGTGCCTGTTTCTGTTCTCAGTGTATATCCAAATAAGAAGTTCCTGAGTTAACATTTGTGGGGTTTTTAGAGCTAAATTATATCTGGTTTGTTTTTGGTTTTTTTTTTCCTCAATGTGCAGAAGTTAATGTGTTATGCAAGTCTGTATCTCTGTATGACTAAATGTAGGGAAAACTGAATTCCAAGTTAAGAATAGGTAGAAGAGAAGGAAACTCTACACAAAGGGAAGTATTTACCATCTTTGTTCAGTCAAGACATTTGTGGTACAAATACATGACTGACTCTTTCAAACAGCAATTTATTGTTGTTTGCAAATCTTTTAAGACTTTCAGAATCTTTACTGAATCTCTAATTTATGTATTTATTCTTGTAACATAAGCTTATCCAGGGATAAAGTGATTCATTTCTTTTTTTTGAGGGTGAGAAAGACTCATGATTGTGTTTTGGTAAGTAGAGTAATAGGGCCTCAATTTAACCTTAAGAGTGATACAAAGCAGCTCTTAGATATGCTTGCATTCAGGTGGCATTTTAAATGCAGTATTCCTTGTAACTTTGGATAATTCTTTCAATTAAGAAACCCTCAATCCCACATACGCAGTAACATTTTTATAAAGTATGTAATTTATCACTGGTCTGTGAGAAATATAGGGTACTTTTCAGTATAGCTATTGCTAGGGGATGTTTCTATTAGTCACATTTTTCAAAGGTGTGGAGGATGAGACTGCAACCAAAAATGAAGGATGCCTGATGAAATGTAAATGTTCTGAACTTGCTTGGCAGCAAATCTTAGATTGTTTTCCCTCAGGATGTTTCTCTTCTATATTTTTTTTTTCCTTTATACCCTCTCCAACCTTAAGATATCATCAACTTTTCCAGTCTTGAGATTAAAGTGAGCTTTGGATGTTTTTAAGGAGCTGGAGAAGGAAGACAGACAATTAGAAGATTAAGTTCTAAATCTGATCATTAGAATTGCATAATTTCTGTAATAGGAACAATAAGCAATGAAATGAGAGTACAACAAAAGAGAATGTGAGAGAGGTCTTGATGATAAAGTCCAAGTACTTGAGAGACAATCACTGCCAATGCTGAATCAGTTTATGGGCCTTTATATCTTAATTGATTGTATCAAAGAAATGTATCAATACATTTACGTGACATCCTCTCGGAGTCACAGTCTCTGGAACATGGAATTCAAAGTGCTGCTAAAAATGAGTCCTTCCTGCTTGTTCATACCTTTTCAAGAGATAAATTCAGGCACATTTATGAAGAACTATTTAGTGATTCCTTTCTAATTTTAGTTTTTAATTCTTTTATGTTTTAGAGACTGTGTGGGTGATGATGTTAAAAATATTAAATATGTAGAATCTTTTGATGGATGGTATTTTAAGGTCAAATGAAGTGCACTAATGGATTATTCCACTTTCTTTGGCCATTTGTTTGATTCTTGTTTATATGATTAGTAAATGTTAGAACTATTAATGGAATTAGACTCTGAGATAGGTGAGAAATTATTGAATAGGCAGAGTTTTAGCAAAAGCACTTGGTGTAGGATGTATACAATTTTTCACACTGCTCTGTTTCCATCAGCTGTATGCTCCCAGGAATCGTATTTGCATATTTCATTGCAAGCACACGGGCACAGGCTTTTTAGTGGAAATTTTGCATGATAATACCTGAGCTATTGCTAATGGTTTATGTGAAATACGTGTACTGAAGAACAAATAAAATAAATACTTATCCATTCATTGCTATTTTCTAATTTTTAACATTAAAACTGTAAATTTTTCAGGCAAACCTGATTACAAGAACTAGGAACTGGAAACATTGTGATGATCAGTGAGTGTTGTGGTTTGTGGGTTTGTTTGTTTGGTTTGACTTTTCTTTCCCTGCCTAGATACTTTGCAAACTTATGCTTCCCGATTTATTTTTTCTCTCCGTATTGGAGCTAATGTAAGCTTTGGAAATTTCTGGAGGATTTTGCTCCAAATGCTTTTTGACATTTTAGTATTTCTGCTTACTCAATGTTTTCTAAATGTGAAACTGTTGTTATTAGTCTCTGATAGGATATGGGTATATGTTTGGATTCCCAGATGTTATGCAATGATTTTGTTTCATATCTCCAGAATAATCTGGCCAAAAGCAGAAGCCCTTTCTGGCCCTGGGCAGAACATCTCTGTCCTGTTCTTGATTTTTGCCTTGTGTTCCTCTTGCACTGAATATGGTTTGGCCAAACACATGATTCAGAAAAAATTATTTACTAAAGATGTTATTCTGATTAATACTATTGTGGTGGAAGAACATCAGGTTAAGAGTCCCAGTGGGCCAGACTGCACATCTGTTTGGAACCAGAAACCTTAAAGTCTGTGCCTTAAAGTCTAAGCCATATAAATTGCTTTATTGCTGTAATAAACTTGCTTAGTGTGACAGAGGATAAAGTTCTCTAAAGCACAGAACTGTTTTTTCAAATATGTCCCATGGAGTCCAGCATTGTGCACAAATTAATTGGGATTCATTGTCCCATATTTATATGTTCTTCCAATGATCCAGGAAGTTCACTAGTAGTTCAGAAGTGTCTTGAATCCTGAGTAGTCTGTAGACCTCAGCACTATCTTTTTCCATGTATTTTTTTCTAGTTCAGCTGTAGACTGTAAATCAGCTCTACTCTGATAGTTTGCCAGATTCTCTGCAGATATATATATATGTATCTCAGAGGAATAATTTACAAATTTAATTTGGAAAGAATTAACCTGGATAAAGCTCTGAGCAACAGAATCTCATATATGACCTGGATTAGAGCAGGAACTGGGACTAGAGACTTCCTGAAGGCACCCCTATTTTTTTTTTTTTCCTCTTTCCCTGGCCTTATTGTTGATCTATTTTCCCTCAGAATGGGACTGCAGGAATTCAGGTTTAGCAACTGTTTCCCTTTTGGGTCGTTCCACAGTCAAGAATATTGCAGAATACTAGAAACTGGAGTGGTCGTGTAGGTGAACCTGAGAACTAATTTCTACTTTCTTTGACAATGGAAGTATTTGTTTTACTGAATAGTGCAGTTGTCTTTTCCTTTGGTCCTTGATTGTGGCTTCTTCCATGAATAATCTTAGTTTAGGATCACGGTCAGTGTTATATGCTGGCCTTTTCTACACTATCCTGTTTGCTGTTTAGGTCTGTGTACTTTTTTACATAAAAGCAATGCATATATTTTATGCTCATAAAGTAGCCCTTAGGATCCACAAGTAAATGGTGACAACTCTTCATTCATCTCTCATCTCAATCACTTCTAGGTGTAAATATTTCGGTCAGAGGTTGTACATAGGTTACATACATGCATATAGGTTGCAGAAGCTTCCTTTATGTCTCCAAAGACCAGCATGTCAGAACTTCACTACTTCACAGTGAAAAGAATCAAAATTTCCTCTTCAAAACTGTGTAGGCAAAGATCTGGCAGCACAGACGTAAATAGTTTATCTTACTTGGATCAATTCTTAATAAGGATGGGCAGTCTTGTAAGCACTTCTGCTGAGAGGTTTGTGGGCACACACTGGCACAGGTTACTCAGAGGGGTTATAGAAATAATACCTACAGATATTCAGATCCTGATTGGACCTGATTGTGCTCAAACTGCTGTGCCCTTGCTTGAGCTGGATGATATTAATGAGTCCCATCCAACCACTCTTGATCATTCTGTGAAAATTTCCTTCCACCAAAAGAACTGTAGTTCCTGTATTGGATTGTGTTTATGTTGTCAATAATCCTGTCATGAATGATATCAGTGTTTTTTTACTGGATACATCATCCCTAAGGCTTTTAATGATGACATAATATCCAGTTATTGATAAACATTGAGAACTCCTGCTGGTTCCAAGGGGAGTGGTGGCAGAATGTTGCCCTGGAGAGATCAGTCAATATCATACTCACCTCTCCTAACCCCCAATTTCCTAAATGACTGATACTCTGCACTTTTAAACTGTACCACCAGGTGATATTTTTAAAGGCACATTTTGGTTTTATAAACCATCCCCAAGCAGTCAGGGACTACTTTGAAACTAATTGTGTTGTGCAACTGGGAACTCGTGTTGCATGTATAATGCAATAGAAAGTGTTTAGATACAATAAATTAGTCAAAAATTATAACTGAAAAAGACATCTATTAGAATTTATAGGCAAAAATTGTAGGGCAGCACTTTTACCTAGAGATGTCTTTTAATTTTTGCAATATGGTGTTGAGTCAGTTCACAACTGAAATTTGACATCAATAACTGTGGGTATTATTTTAACTTTCTATAGTGTAGTAATTCTGTAGTTGATCTTCTCCCACTGTATAGAATATTTATAGGAAATAACTACCAGGTAGAAACATGTTAGGAAAAAAACAAGGGGTAAAAACATGTTATGAAATGTATAAAAACAGTCTGAAGTGGTCCATAGGATAAGGAGGAAAAAATCATTGATATAATATCACATTCTTTGCAAAAGGAAGGACTCTCCCCTTCCTCTTCCCCATCATCTCACCAGTGAAGATTTGGGACACTGAGGGCTCACTCTAATGATCCTGTAGACTGGAATGAGTGACCTTAGGACCCAAAGGGGCAGTGAAAAGCTGAGCATAACGTCAGAGAGAAGTGGAGAGGTCGTACAAAGCTTGTGTATCTCAGTCTTGACTCAGTAAAATTTGAACTATAATTTTGGTAGTTCATTTTAACTGGACAAATAATCCTTTGATCAGACAGTTAAGGCTTTTAATGAAAGAATATAAATTGTAGCTTTGTGCTTAAGCGGCATTCCCTCCCCATTTTTCCTGGAAGATGTTGAGTGCAGTGTGAGTCAGCAGCAGGTACATGCACACGCTCTGCTTCCTCCCCATCCAGTGCTGTCAGTGTGCTCACAGGCTGCATTTTGGGGCAGAATGCAGGGCAGAGTGGATGTGTCCATGAGGTACACAGCACACAGCTGAGTGGACTCTGATAGTTCATACCGTATTTTCACCCCTTCTTTTTTCCTTTGGTGATCTGCGTTTGAACAAAATCTTTAGAGACAAAAGATTCTGCTTATGACTATGCATCTGCTATCTCAAAGGGCTCAAGAGGGAACATTTGGCTCTTTGTGATTATAGTATTTTTCTCTGGTAATTTCTCTAACATGCTAGCTGGCCTCCCACATCAGCTCCTGAATGGCAACTGACAGCACTTTTTCTTCATGAAAAGCAATTTTTAATGGGCTGCACCATAAATAGCTGGAACTTGCAGTCCTGTGTGAAAAATACAGGATATGAGTCATTCCCAACAGCAGGAGACCTTAGATCCTGGGTGGCTTTACGTATCTTCTGTGGCCATACCAAGGGCTGCGTTTAATCTGAGCAGCACATGTTCATTCCAGAGAGCTTTAGGAGGCAACCTGCCTCCCACTGGCTGCTTTGGTACTATCTGCTCTCTAGTAAAACATACTCCAGGCTTAAAGAAACTCCAGTTTATTTTACAGTCACTCAGTTTCTGGTACCCTAAAGTAAAATCGAGGAAAATGGAGTAATTACTGGATTGACTTTGGGACAAGAGAGGAAGCCAGACCTCAGCTCTTTCCAGAGTTTCTGATGTCCTCCTTTCTGCCAGAGAGGTCAGTTTTCTGAGGATTTCAATGAATCTTTAAAGATTTTTAACTAGGTTGACACTGAGCAGTCAAAGAGAAATTATTATTCTGACAGTTTCTGTAAATCTCTATTTCTAATATTTTAAAGAGTTCAGTTAAACAGTGTTAACTATTCATATATTTCATTTCCAGTGGTTACATATGGATTTGAAATTCTTGAATACAGTTTTGAACTGCTATACACTTCCAGGTTTCGCAGATAAAAAAGTCAAAGTGCAAACATTACAACTCATTTTAAGGTAGGGCTCAGTGGGGGAGGCAAAAAGCAATACCTTCCACTTCTTTTGACTTCCAGGACTGTGCTTTAATAAAACACCATCTCCTGGATGATTTATCAGTAGCCTGCTAAGCAAACTCCAACTCAGGAGAACTTCTCCAAGGTTGAAAAAATAGTTTTAATTCTTCAAATCTGGCAGATGAATTCCCTTAAGTCTTTTAAGGCAAAAAGTTAAATGCTTGGATTGGTCAGAATATATGCAATGCTTTTTACTGTCTCAGACCAGCAAAACCAGGGGTTCTTTTAGTTACTGCGAAAACTCCTTCTGCAGCTGAATTTACTTAATGCTTTTATCAGGAATTACATGTGCTATCCCAGGTAATACTGTGAACTTTATGGTACATTAGGTCATACTGGAATAATTGTCAAACTGATTTCTGTGCCTATGACAAG
Organism: Brachypodius melanocephalos; assembly: GCA_013398615.1. NCBI lineage: Eukaryota > Metazoa > Chordata > Aves > Passeriformes > Pycnonotidae > Brachypodius > Brachypodius melanocephalos. Next base: position 695,867 of record VZSR01000028.1, on the reverse strand, counting down.
TAATAACGTGGGGATTTTGACTGGAATGATGTCAATTTGTAATGTACTCATAGTGGGGTGTCCGTACTGTGGCTGGAAGGACATACCCATCTATAGAGTGACCACAGCGGAGCTTTGAATTCAGGTCTAGAGTGGCACCTAGCAAACCCTGGTTTCCGAATGCTTTTCATTGCCAAAGAGGCAACATCTTTAACTCCTAGTGCAAGGCTGTGTCAGGTGATTACTGTTCCATTAAAGCCACAGAATAGCTCACTGCCAAGGAGGCTGCTGCTGTCACTCAGGTGGAAATCTGGAATGTTTGAACCCTAAAAGTGAAGACAAAAACCTTACAGCTCTGTCTGACTTACAGTATTAGTAAGTAAATAAGTAAAGCAGGGCTGATGGGCCCTTGACTAACCTTGAACTGTCAGACCCTGCAGAAGGATGAGCAACTATGTGCTTTTTATTTTTAGATGTCAGCTTGAAGCTGATTTATATTAGCTTTCCAGTCAGAGCAAAGTGCCTAGGGCTGCAGGGACTGGATTGGGTGTCATGGACTTTCCAGAATCTACACAGGCAGCACAGAGAGGCTTTTTCAGTATGGAGAATAGGAAGTCAAATTAAAGGACTTAAAATTCTCTGTAAATCCACACTCCCAAGTTGCTACCTCTGCTTTCTGAGATTTCTGGTTCTGAAAAATGAAGTGCATAATCCCAAAATTTGGCAAGAAACAGAGAAGATGAGTAGCTGTTGCCTCCTCTCTGCCTTGATTTTCCAGTTTTATTGGAACAGTTACAGATTTCTGTGAGGTTGCAGATGTTTGTCTTTGCTTACCAGTCTTTAATGAGCTTTTTTGTTTTGGTAGCACATCGCCTATTTGTATTTAATGGCACAGAAGTTACCTGCACCATAGCAGACGTGATAAAATCTTTTTCATTTCCTGAATTTTTACCCTCTATCTCTTACAGGTGTGTAAAAGTTAAGATGTGAGCCTTGTTTGAATAAGGCCAGTCAACGTTATTGCTTGCTTGGCAGCTAAATGGAGATGGAAGTTGTATTCTAAACACCTTTCATTAGTGATACACTTTAACAGAAGGTGAAGGTGTGTATATTGCTCCTGCTTCCATCACTCTGTATGCTCCCTGTTTTGTGGCAGGAAGTGAAGCAGGCTGGGAATTTGTGGCTCATGATGTTCACCAAGTGGCAGTCCCAAATTTTATATATGCTTGCCTCCCATCTGGTAAGTGGCTGAGTCATTTATGACTCAACTTTCTCCACTCATCTTAGGAATAATTCTTAATGACTCACATGGAATGTTTGCAGGGGCTCTTGGTGTTGGACAGCACTTTAGCTCTTCTGCTCTTGTCTCATCTCTCCTGTACTGTGGATTGTGGATTAATTTCCAGAGCAAAATCTTCTCACCTGGAACTCAGGATTGGTACAGTTGCTGCTTTAGTGAGTCATTTCTGATTTAAGTATGACTTTTGGCTTTGTCTGTAGTGCTGTCACTCAGTGAGGTGGAGATCAGCCTTGTGGATAGTACGAGCTGGTGCAGGTAAATCCCAGAGCTCCTGGAGGTGTTTGTGGTGCACACAACGCTCCTGCAGGAACAGGCTGGGACAGGGGCAGCAGTTGCCCACCAATGCCCATGGATGAGCAGGCTCTAATCTGGAGCCTCAGCAGGCTTGCCTTCAGCTGGAGCACATGCAGCGAGGAAGATGAGAGTCACAAGTTTGTTATTCCTGCTCTTGTGCACGATGAACAGGGAGAGCCAACCGGGACTTTGTACCAAATCTGTTTTAACTCTAGGCAGGTCTTTGGTGGCTCTCTGTTGGAGATGGAAGTGGAATATGAATCCTTGTCACCAATAACTGTGCTCTAACTCAATAGCAGCAACAATCCACACGTGTGCAGAGAGCTTCAGTAACTCTTAAGAGTTGCTGGTGATTTCTATATGTGGCCAGAAGAACCTAAAGGGGTGGCAGAGAATTTTTCTTGGACTTACCTTCTTAGGTCTATTTGCACATCCTTGACATATCACAGCTAAAAATGTAAGTAAATGTACACGTCCTATTGAGAAAACTGCAAATATTACATCCCTGAGATGGAAATAGCAACTCATATCTTACAGTTTTCCCAGCCATATGGCCAGTCCTATAGATGTGCCCCTTATGTAAGAGAGACCCTGTTCTACACTTCAGTACTCTGTGACAGTTCACTGGAAAGGAAGTTGGAGAATCATTAATTGAAAGAGCTGTTTAGTCTCTTCCATATTTGACTTTTTAATTTCCAAATCATTCTATTAATAACGAAAGTTTGTACACTTAGAAATGAATCTTCATACTGTAACTCCTTTTACTTATCTTTCTATTTAATTAGAACTAAATAGCTGTTTCTCCTCAGCTCATTCTTTTGTCCCTAAAGCAATTTCTTATATGTCCTCACTAATTACTGAAATCACATCTCAATGGCATCCATTCTTGATGGCTCTGTGATTGTTTCAGGGTTCATGAGAAACACAATCTATATCTGAAATGAAATACCTCATAAAAATGTAATTTTGTGTTCAACTTCCTCTGTTAGTGAATATTTTCTAATTGGAGTTTAAAGATAATGTGGATATTGCCTCCAAACTTAAATGAATACTTGGCTTCAGTTTTTAGGAAGAATGTAGACACAAATAAAAGGTGGTTAGCAGAAATAACTACATGAAATGAGGATTTCTACATCTGGAAGGAAACTCAGAACATTTTAATAGGACCACTCAAATGGGATAAAACAATTTTCTCTGCAGATACCTGATAGCCATGGAAGGTCAATGTTGTTTTTTTTTTTTAAATGTAATTTGATGAGTTGATATTTTATATAACTGAACTTGAAGAAAGAAAGCAAAGCAGACTGAAGATGCCTTTGTTATCAAAATAATAAGATCCTATTAAAATAACAAGATCCTATTAAACACATTTTTGTAGGACAGCATAATTAAGCAATACCATTTGGGGACAAACAGCTACAGAAAACAGACAAAAATGGGCCAAGGCAAAGTAAAAACTGTAAAGGTGTGGTAAGAGTATTAGATACTGCTCCCAAACATCAGCCTACAGCCTGATCTTGGACTTTGCTCTCACTAACAGCCATAGCACAAAAGTAGGAATGTACTGATTTAAGTTTGTTCATGCTACAAAGTCAGGAGATAGAAAACAATGAGGATTATCATATTGCATAAAAGCAATTGCATGACCTTGTGAAATAAATTAATAGCAATAGGAAATTCAATATTGGGAAAGGCAAGGTTGTGCTTTTATGAGTCAGCCTTTCTGTTGGAAACTAGAGGCCCATCAGCTGCGAGTGGTGAAAATCAAGATTGCTTTTTTTGCATCAAGAAGATGTAAAATCCTGAAAAAAGGAAATGTATTGCCAGGAGCTTATGGGTCACTGCAGCAAAGGTGGGGGCCCAGAATGGATCTGTGCTGTTGAACAAGGAACTCATTGATCTTTAATCTTTGCACACTGAAGCCTTGCCTGTCAGAGGAAAAAAAAAAAAAATGATGCAATGGATCAGTTTTCAATTTTGCATACTAAGCTTTGTATATGGATTACAAGCTTCCAGGACTGTCACTCAGTACCTTCAGTGAGTGGAAAAAATGGTTTTTAGCATCCCTTGTTGCAGATTTTATAGCTTGAAGACTAAAACATTCTCTAAAACTTGTTTTTCAACAAAGTACTTTGATTTTTCTCCCACTAAGCAGAACTACATTTCATTACTGACTTTAATGGAATTGGGAAGGGACCCAAGAATATATTGGTGTCTAGCATTTTGCAGATGCCTTTGGAAAATCTGGTCTGCAGTACTGATCAAGAATAGCTACTTCCCTTGTGAAGTGATCAGAGAAAAAGATTTGAAATACTTCATAGTGATTTTACTTAAATTAGAAGAAAAGGTAAGAGAAAACAGTTAATGTCACACACTGCATGTTCTGTATTCACTTATCTTTTTCAGTAGCACAAATAAAACTGCCAAATAAAAGTACATATGCAAAATAAATGTTTGGGGAGTGTCCTACAACAGGCTATGCCAATGGATACTCCTGGATTCATTTTTGACATCTAAACAAAATTTAATAGATATTTAGAATCAGTGTCGGTTTCATTTAGAATGTTTGTTATGTGAGTGTCTTTTGTTTGTTTTGCTGGAATAAATGATGCAATAAAAAGTGGGGCCAAACTCATAATTTTCACATTTCAGCAGATGGATTATTTTGTCATGGATGAAGTACATATATATATATTCATGTGACTCACATTAATGAAATACGAAATAAAAAGTAGTTACTGAAATATTAACATCTTGGGCACCTTTGCAGTCTGTTAGTCCCACTTGCATTAAAACAAATCTTCTCTTATCATTGATTGAATAACTATTTTACAATTATACTGAGCCTCGCCTTTATTGGTGGATTAAAACTGCCCACATGGTTCCTCATGGTTTGTTGAAGTCTGATTTCACAAAACAATTGATATTAGTACTTTAGATAATTTTCTATCTCAAGAGAGTTTTTTGAGACATTAAAAATGTGGAGGTTTGCTTTGCTTAAAGGGAAAGGCAGCTGAAATTGTTCCCCTTCCATATGTAGTTAATGCCAGTAGATAGCTCTCCAATGCATATTGTGAAATGAAGAGGTTATGTCGGGCTGAAATAATTTTTACCTTAGATAATATTTACTATTGCATTCATTATTACTTTTTCGATGTTGGCTGCTGTGTTTCAAATGCTACAATAGAAAATCCCCAATAAATTGTCCATTTTCTCAAAGCAATCTGAGGGTTTATCAGGTGAGATGCTCCTGTTAGAGAGCTGCAACTGTTCAGGTAGAGATGTCTGAGCTTTGCATGGATGTTTTGAGGAAAGTTCAAACAAGTAGTAGTTTTAACAAGAATACCATGAGTATCTAACAGCACTGGAGAGCTGCAGTCCTCAAGGTGCTGAGGACAGAAGGCCTCTAATATGTGAGAGTTCTCTGGAATCTGGGAGAGAACTCTCAAAACTGTTTGAATGGATCTTATTGTTACTGTACTTGAGGAGTTCAGTAGGTCCATCTGCAGTAGCCTTCCCTTGGTTTTTCTGTGCTCACCCCTGCAGGGAGGGGAGTGCTGGGATCCTTCACAGTATAAACCACTCGGTATTTTCAGCTGCATTAGGCCCAAAGAAACTCCTTCACATTTAATGAAGTGTCAGAACTAGTTTGTGTGACACTTTTACCTAATGTGTCCTACAGCTTTGTAAAATCCTTTGTGTGCCTGTGAACTGTAAACATAATCCCTCTTCATTTTGTCTCATTCATTCTTTTGCACTTGTGTATTTAATTCTTTTCCCCAGTCATCTTTGAGGCATTACCTGTTCTCCATTTCCTTGGACAATTAGTGATAAACTGGATGTTGTTAGTAAGGATTTCCTTCTGCATGTAGAGGACCCCTTCTCTAAGGTATTAGTACTGTCTCTGTCATCCTTCTGGACCTATAAGCATACCCTCAGCTCACTTATATAGAAGACAGCTGGCACAGAATATTTGGGTAATAATTTGCAGTTCACTGATTAGTCTTTGCTTTAAAAGTTCTGTTTGAATGTATTGCTCCATTTCACCAAAAGAAAGGCTGAGTGTTCTTTCAAGCCCATGGCAGCAGCAGCCTGATCTTGTCCCCACTCCTCTAGAGAGGTGCTTCACTCCTCTGCAGGAGCCTTCCCCTGTGTGACAGAACACACTTCTCTGTAGCCTTTTTAACTTCTGTGACAACAAAAAAAAGGGCAGTTCTTCTGATTTTCCCTCCTCAAACTACGTGAAGAATTTTCTTCATCAGGAAAGTTGCTAAGATTTGCTTCATACGGACCATGGCAGGCCAAATTAAAATTATTGCAGGGATAGGAACTTAGTGTTCTAGAGTAAAAATACTCTTCAAAATTTGTTTTACAAAATTAAAAAAAAAATCCTGTTACATTTTTCCAACTAATTATATAAGTGTTAGTAAGAAATTACATGCCCTGCATTTTAAAAGCTACTAAACCAATTCACTGTTTTGTATTGGATTTTACAAAAGAGAAAAGTGAGCCACCTTTCTGTTTTATTCTTTTTTCCCCCACTCTGTCTTGTAATTTGTTAATTTTCTGTCATAGACAGCTTGTTTCCACATCCCTTTGCTGCAAGCTCTATTTTTGGTGTACCTGATTAGGTGGCTCCAGACAATGTGAGCTGCACTAAAGTGGAGCAGAATCAGCAGCTGATGGCACTGTGTTGCCTAACAACTTGAGAAGTTTCTGCACTTGTGCTGAGTTGCCATAGCAATATCTACCCACTGGTGGTGGACTTGCTTCAGAAGTTGCAATGAAAACAACTGTCAGACTGACATAATGACAGATGCATTAACCACAGCAAGACCAAAAAGCTGGGAATTATTTGTCACAAACATAAATGAAGCTTTGTTGCGCTTCAGATCATGCCCAGGTAGGTGTCTGTTTTGGAAGGTCCAGCATTCTGCTGCTTTATTCAGTAAATGTAGCTACATCAGGACATGAGATGGGCTGGAATGTTTCAGTATTTGACACAGCATGAGGATCAAGTACTTGTCTCTCAAGTACTCTCTCCTCAGGCAGGACCAGTTTTAATACTGTGTTTGTGCACCACCCTTCCTTTTGCCTCTTCTTGTTACAAACCCATGCTTTGTTTTATTTCTTCCACTTGCTGCGAATATTCTCGATACCAACTCATTCTCCTTCTTAAGCAGTTCAGATATTGGGAGATTATAAAGGAAAGAGACTTTGTGGATATGATTTTAAATTATTTTTTTAAGTTTCAAAATGTCTCTGAGTTCTGAGTCCTTTCACTTCTTTGGAGTCTTTGAGATACTTTATGTGCTAAAGTTGCAAGACTGAGATTTTTCAGACCTGGAAAGTTCATGTAACAACTTTAACCCAGCAGTAATTATTAGCCCATCTGTTTTGCTTCACTGGCCTATTGAGACAGACAGAAAAAACCCCAAATCCCTCTTTGGGCAAAAGATGCTGGAGCCTTTGGATGCGTGTTTCCAGTCTTGTTTGGTTTAACTCCATAGATTGAGAACTCTGTTTCCCCTCTGGTGTTTGGTTTATCTGTTTTAGCTTTCTTGGATTAAAATTCAATTTAGTCAAATACTTGGATGAAATGATGCTTTCATTTGGTCTCCTTGACAGGGATTTTTCCTCCCTGAAGCAGCATTTGATTGTTTTTCTCAGTATGCTCTGTAACTGTTAGCATGAAGTGCTAACTGACCCAGGTTTCTGTCTTGAACCACAGTGTTAAAATCTCCATTTAGAAAATATCACGCTGTCCATTCCCACTCAGCCTTAATTGTCCAAAATTAAATGTGCTCAGAATGGAGCTCTGAACAGACACATCTTGGAATGTGAACTGCTTGCTGATGATGTGTTTGCTTAGCAATTTGCAGGCTATCATTCTGATTAATAAAAAAATTCTCTGTATCTATGGAAACAAAGTGTGGAAAATAGCTTTTACATCTGAGGAATGTTCAAGGAAAATTATTAGATGGTCTTAAAAATGATAGCAGCTGTCTTCAGAGCAAAACTCAGGGCATTGCTGGTGTAGAAAGGACTGTAGCAATGTGTGGCATATAGCATCCTAATGTTTTAACTGCATTCCAATCAAATATTGTTTTAGTAAATTATCTTTATGCTAATTGCTGCATCTGTTTTATTTTTTCTTGATGCTTTTGTGAATTGCCATGTCTTAATTGAGATGTCCCAAGAGATGATTTAAATAATGTTAATTATTAATTGATTGCCTCTAGATTAACTCTAAAAGAAATTAAAATTTCAGCATGAGGCTATTAAACGGTATTTGCACCAAATTTCCCAATGCTTTTGCTCTTTTGGGAGAGCCTTTAGGTGGCATTGTCTTCTTGCCTGGCTTCTTGCTGTAGAGTCAAGAAACAATGAATATATTCTCTCTTTCTTTCCCATTTTATTTTTCCAGCTAAAAGGTATTGGCCAACAAATGACAATGTCAGGAGTTCTCCTGGCATTAAAATTTCTAGTCTTTAGGATGTATTTTTCTCTCAGCTTCTTGACTCCTAGAAGTTATTTGATGTGCTCAAAGCATTGGTGGATCTTGTGCCTCTGTCACAGCAAACATGGGAAACTTCTGCATTCTTTTAATGGTAAATAAAAATATTTCCAAAGATTTTGGATAAAGGCAATAGAATAATCTCACATTAAATATTAAAAGGGGGAAAGGCTTATTTAGGCTGAGGTGGGAGGGAGCCCAAAGTGCAGTGGATAATAAAGAGCAGAGGGGAGCAGTTTTTCAACCATTTTGGAGGGTTTTTTTCAGTGAAATACTGTTCCTCGGGGGCAGCGAAAGCATTTGAGTGTGATGCAAGCTGGAAGGAGGTGTAAGAGCAGAGCAGTAGCAGAACCCCTCGTGCTCCTTGTGGAAGCATCCTTTGCTGATGGCAGGAGGGGCTGCAGGAGCTCTGCTGCAGCTGTGCCCCTTTTAGACTCACTGCAAAATTCGGTTTGCATTTAAAGCCACTACTTGCCTGTTCTCTACCCCAAGGGAAAAGAAACCTCTCGAAGTAAAATACCTCTTGTGAGCGTCAACCTTGGGAGCTTTTGCTTGGATCCGTCTTGTAAACAGAATCTGAATGTTTACTTAGAATTCCGTGGTCCTTAGTTTGACCTGGCCTAGACCTGCTTGTAACAGCAGTGGATCAGCTAGTGGGGAACAAAAAGTAGATGAAAGAAAAAGAAACTGGGATGTAACACAGAAAACTAAAGCAAGCATACAAAAATAAACATTGAAGGTATGTCTCAAGGTATATTTGAGCTGCATAATATATTAAGATATAATGCAATATAACTGCAACATGAATTGCCAAAGTATAAATGCCTGAACCTTTGAATGTTTTGCTATTTTTTAGAGTCCCATGTAAGGCATAAAACTTTAGATATTTTAAAACTGTTATGGCAGGGATGGACTATGAGTGTTTGTTTACTTGAGAGGAAACTGAGCTTAGTTGTGAATCCCCAGTGTATTCCAGCTGGATGTACACCTTTTCACTTATGTCAAAAGAACCGTTCACACAGATGAAAATACTTGTTCAGTTAAGTATTATTCTAGAATTTATGGGCAGCTGGGTTTGGAAAACATGAATGCAGAGGCAGTATAAAGTGATATGACATCATCTGCAAAAGTCTTTTTAAAGCACTGCGCAGTGTGGTAACTAGCCATAAGGAGCAGAGTGCTCCTCAGCAGATGGTGCAGCAGAGTTTTTCTTGAGAAAGATTTGTTTTGTTTCTGTTCACTTCCAGCTATGATGAGAGCTTTCAGGAGTGTTTCCAGATCATCCACGTGAGCTATGCCGTGCGTGCAGCTTGGAAAGTCAAATGTCTGCAAATGTGGCTGGAGGCTGCAGACAGTGTTGGATTGGGTTTGCTGTGGGACTCCCTTGGAGGGACACAGGTGGAGTTACAATGAGTGAGACAGGAACTTGGAAAAACTTGGAACAATCTGAACATAGAGGGTTTGTAGATTTCTAGCACTGTGGATTGAAAAACCTCAGAGAAACCAAGAAACAAACAACCCTCTCTGCAGCCCCCCAAAAAATCCACCCCTACCCCCCAAAAAACCCTGAAAAACAGCACCAACCCCCCCTCCAGAGGTTATACATACCAGATAGCGGCAAAAATACCTTTTCTGGTTATTTTGGCATTCTGATTTCCCTCTCCCTCTTTAAGGAACTTGCCAGGGAAGGGATAAAAATGTTAAATATTACACCAGCAAACCTCTGGTGGGACACATGCTTTGTCTTGGCTTACTGAAGGGAAGCCTCAGGCACGGGGAGATTGAGTTAGACAAGGCTATACAGGCACTATATGACAAAAATAAATCCTCCTCCAGGTTCTCAGGTTCATGTGCTTAGGGCAGCAATTAATTCCACTGTGCCCATCATTAAATACATTTCTGTGTGAAAATGACATCACTGAAAGCGTGTAAAAATTAAAAGATGAAGTTTTATTTTGGGGTGTACTTATTTGTTTAGCACTTTTTCCATGAAGGGAAAAGTTGTGGAACTCAAAGGAGAAGGATTTTATTATTATGTGCTTGGCAATTTTATGGCATGTTTTTAAATGCTATAATTAAAAACCAAAAGAAAATAATAGAGCATGTTTATGCTTCATTATAAGTGAAAAGTATTTACCCTTTCAGATACTTGCAAGTCTATATCATAGGAACTATACAAATGAACGCTAATGAGGATTAATGAGCTGTTATGTAAGTTAGTACTTAATTGATTTGGCTAAATATCAGTCTGTAGGAAGAAATGCAATTTTTTTTTTTTTTATGCGAGTAATGATTTTTGCATATGCAAATATATGTGATTGGAGCTGTGTCAATCCCCAACAACTTCCAGTGTGGTCTTTTGTGAGATTATAGAAGCCTCTGCCAAGATAATTTTTCTGAGTGAATTTGGAACCTAAGATTTCCCAAGAAAAAACTTCAACTCATGCAATTTCCTGCCAATTTTGTGAAGTCAGTAACAGGGAGAAACTAAGTACACTTTGATGTCTATCATAAAAAGTAGCAAATACTTTTCATATAAAAATACTTACTTTGGAGGCAGATTTTTTTTTTTTTTTTGTGTAAAAAGTTACTATATTGATGTGACCACAGTGCTGAATCTTCCTTTTAGAGCTGTCATAAATTTCAAACCTTGTTAAATGTCATGGTGGTAGGCCTTGGCAGAGAATTCCCTCAGCTTGGGTTTTCTTTCTCTACTTCTCTGTCTTGCTTACCATGTCATACATCTCTCTTCAGTAGTAAGGATGTTTTCATCTCAATAATATATCAGAAGTCATCAAATTTTGACACAAAGCAGGTATCTAGCTGAAAAAAAGAAAAAAAAGCCTTCAAAAGAATTTTGAATTGTGTGCTGATACCTACCTGGAAGGGCACAAACCATGCTAACAGTAAGCAACATCCAATAGAATATTGTCCCAAGCCAATTTAAAAAATATTTTTTCTATCCTTTAAATTGTTTCTTGGTTAAGTTACTCTTTATTGTCGTTGTAGGTAAGTTCAGTCAGATGGGTCAGAATCTGCAGAAGGCATTACTTTTACTAAAGCTTCATCGAAATTAAATTTGGAGCTTGAATCAATGCCCAGGAATGATGTCAGCTATAGCAGATTAAATTTGCTGTCTCTTCATTTTAATTGTGTTTTTAAAACAAAGCAGATAATTCTTCCAGGCTTTCGCCTTTTAATGTTTTCAGGCTTTGTTTGGGCTGAATATTTTGGGGTATTGAATATTAAATTTTAGATCTATTTTGCAGTACCTCTGCATACAAAACCATCGATTTAGTAGGCACGTTTCAACAATAATTTGTAAGTAGTAAAATATTCAATCTTTTATCAGTCTTTTGTGTACTGTCATAGTTGTTTTATATTATAGAGGAATGTGTAAAAGGAAAGGTAGAGAAATAATTACTGATCTGCAGTGTTGTCTGTTACTTATCCTGAAAAATCAAATATGCAAACTGGTTCTTGAAATCCTTTAATATTGAAACTGGTGTATAACCTGTAGGAAAATGGGTAAGTAATTCAATTTTCTGTCTCTGATAGTAATGTATATTAGACATACCTGGCCAGGATTTTGTTGTATTGTAAGAAGATAATTTTGCTTTTGTTCTATCTGGTGATATGCTTACGGTCTGACTACAGCCTGAGAATTGCTAGCCTTTTTATTTGCATCCTATGTCACATTAATAACAGTTGTAATTATTTTTTTACTTGATCTGCTAAAAATCTTAATAACATAATTAAATCAATTGCATCCTGCAGCAATGAATTCTGCAGGTAAATTGTATTGTCTATATCCTGCCACTGGAAGCAATGTGAAGTGTTCAAATTTCAGGTAATTGGAAACGAGAAGTCCTAATTTCCTGGAGTAAGCTTTGCCCATGGTGGCGGTACTTTGCTGTCTGTTAGAATCCTAGAGCCCCAGCTTTAACTGGAAAGGAACTCTGGAGGTCTTGTAGTGAAACATGATGAAGGTACTGGGGGATGTGTGCAGCTGAGCCTTGAACACTCCTAGGATGGCAACTCCACAGCCCCTCTGTGGATTTTCCAGTGGTGAATTCTCCCCCCAAATGCTGGAATTTCTCATGTTTCTACTTGCCTATTGCCTGCTGTCTTACACGTGTGCACCTTTGAGAATTATCTGCCTCCGTCTCCTCTCCATCCTTTGATGAGGTAGCTGGGGAGCAATAAGGACTCCCCTGAGCCTCCTCTACCCTGGGCTCCCCAGTTCCCTTCGTATTTCATGCACGATAGAGAGCAGCCTCACAGGGACCTTGTGTGGCTCCTTCAGCCCCTTTGGATGCCTCCAATCTCGTGGATTCACTTGTGTCCAAATTAGTTAAGGGATTCCTCCCATTTATCTCTCTACAGCAAGTACTGCTTCACTCCCACAGTGTGCTGGGAGGCTTAGGGACTAGGAAACCCTCAGGACAACCCCCATGGAAAAGTAAAGTGCTCCCTGCCTTGAACCACCCTCTTGCTTCATTTCATCTGACACACAGCGCACTTTCTACTGAATGTTTTGTTTCTCCTTGCTTGACTGCTGTCTGTTTTCAAAGTTTGGTTCTAAAACCTCTTTCCAGGTCCAGTTGCTCAAGACACACTATCTTGTTCTGCTTTTCTACTTATGATGCTGTAGCAAGTTTTCACCTGTGGTTCTTTTTCTTCAGATTATCCATAACACATCTCTCATGTATTATGTATCTTGGCCATTACTCATTTTTCGCTTTCTCTCCATCTCTCAGAATTTGTCAGATTGTTTGTTTCACTCAATTAAGTGAGTGATTCCATTACTCTAACTTGAGTGTAAGATCACATTCAAACTGAACTTAAAGATAGATGTGCTTATCAGGGCACCTGGATGTCTCAGTTTTGTGGACTGCAGTGAGGTCCAGCGTGGGGGCAGATTTCAGACATCTACCTTAATCAACCTGACTTGGCACTGGATTGTTCTGTGAACACACACAGAGCTGTGACAGACCTTTGATGCTGGTTCCTTCTAGTAAGGGGCAGTATTGAACAATCAAATATGATCAGGTCTTGATGTGTCATAGGTAGGTTTGCAAATATATATCTATTCGTGCCCTGAGGTTTTCAGCTAATTTACTTGCAAGCCTTAGTGGGCTTATTTGTTTTCATTTTTAGTTGGCTTAAAGCTTTGATAAATCTGACACTGTGTTCCTTACCAATAAGATAAGCTATGCACATAGCAAATGAATAAAAGGTTTTATTTACCAACTTTTAAGTTGGTACTTGAAGGACACATGAATGAATATACATATTTTAGTGATTATAAAACAAGCATGAAATACTGTAAATCAGATGCAGCAAAAAATACTAAAGTAAAAAAAAAAGAGGAAAATGTTCCCTGTTTGGTCTCCCTATATAGGTCATCTAAGTAAGCACTGTTAATGTATCAATCCCAGCTCTTTTGCCTACTTAATTGAGTCAATGCCAATACACCGGGTAGACCATATGCATAATTTTTAGAGTTGCTATTCCTCAATTATGTAACTGTACTAATTTTGTTAATATATTCTGTGGAGAATCTGAAAATCCAAGCTTATTGTAACATCAATATTTTGCCATTGCCAGATTGCTGGAGACCTATGTGTTTAAATAAAATCCGTGGACTTTAATAAGGCCAAATAGTTGTTCTTCCTCTGCTGTGCTTCCCATTGATTAATAATTCAGATACTTGGACATTGCAAGCAAGCTGGAAACTGTTTGTGCAAAAGAGGATTGCACATCACAAGTGAAAATATAATAGACAATGTGGAGAGCAAAAGGAGGCATGGAGAGTAGTGACTAGCAAACCATTCCATTTCTGCAAGGGTGGAATTTGAGTGATGCGACCTCTCTGCTATCTTAGGCTCTGTTCACAAAGCACCATGTAGCACTCGAGTCCACTGGCAGGCACTTCTTCTGTTTAACTCTGTTATTTACAGTGCTCTTGAACCCTGTCTTACCCAGCAAATAAATGCAGTGCTTTACCTGCTCAAAATTAAATGAGTGTTACAGCTTGGTAGAGTGGGGCCAGGACATACAGCATGGAAATCTAATACCTGCTGTCACTAATTACAATAAATTTCTTATCCTTTTGAGGATTTGTTTTGTTTTCCTTAAGTTTTTATGTTTCTTAATTGGTTCCTGACTCTCCTGCGGTTCTACCGCAGGGAGGTTCGCGTTGTCACGTTTGGGGGCATGGGTATTAGTTTGACAAGTCACCCTGCAGGTCTCTTGAGACTCCCTTATTTTCCATGTGTCATGAATTAGATGTTTTGAAGATAAATTTCAAACAAAACAGCGTCTTTAATATCCCTTCAGGAGCAGAGGATCTCTTTAAAATAAAGCTCTTATTCTCCTCATCAAAACCTGCATGATCCCTTTCCTCCTCTTATAGCTAATTAACTGCTATAGCTGCAGGATTTTCCCAGTTTCCAGGTAAGTTGTTTTCACTGCAATTGTGTGATTTTTATCCTAACTGTAAAAGTCTGTCAGTAGTCAATATTGAAAAGGCATCCTCTTTTCTTTACCAGTGCATATATTTTAAAATATTTCTTTGCATTGATATTACTACTGGAGTGAATTACTTCTAGATGAAAGGAAAGGATCTTAGTTTAAATTTTCCTTAAGTGTAGCTTCTTATCTGAGGATTAAGTGTCACTGGGGGAGTTTTATTATCACCATAATTAAGGGTGAAGAAGTTAATTATTCTTGTTTTAATGTATCTCCATATGGGCTAATAGAAGTGTGTGTTGACTTTAGTATGGAAATTTTAAGCTGAAATCTAAAAAGAATAGAAAAACTGTGGACAAAGGGCCAAAAAAAAGATTCAGAGAAGCTAAAGGGAGGAAAGGTCTCTCCTTTCCCAGTGTTTCCATGAGGTCTTTTTGCTTGTGTTTCCCAGATAACTTAGAAGTTGTTCTTTTGTTTTAGCTGGTTTGTTTCTGTCTCTCTAGGGAACTATGGGACACTTGCTGGCAAATCTCTTGATTTTCAAATGCCTTATCTGTCTGTATTTTTGTTTTCTGCTCTTTCTCTGATTTTCAGAGATACAATTTCATCCTTTGGTGTCTTCTCTGGTGGTTTGCTGTATTGATTGTCAGGAGAAGCCTTTGGAGCAAAAGTTGCTGTATTTGTCTTTTGCTGAAGCCGTGCTGGGTGCTTTTGCTGTCCCAATTCCTCTGTAGTGGAAGGGTCTCTCAGGGGGCAGATGTTTTACGATTTTCCTGTGTGGAGTTCTGGTGATGTTAGCAGGTGAATCTCCATTTACAGGGATGCTGTTTGGGCAGTTTGCACCTTCCTTCCTGAAGGATGTTGCCGTCTCATTATAGTTTTTTTTTTCCAGCAAATCAAAGCAATGTATCTTCAACTACTGAATTCCTTCTGAGGGAGAGAGAACAGCTTGCAAACACCACTTTTTTTTTTCATTGTAGAACTGGACAACAAGAACTGGAAATACTTTGAGGCCCTTATAATTCCCCTCTGTCCCTGGAGGTTTATGTGGTTTCTATAAATACTTAATTTCTTTGCTTTGCTTCAGATATTTGGCAGTTAAAAGGCAGGGAAGAGCCCAGATTAGTGTGAGATGTTCTTATTAATTATTCCATGGAAGGATATTTATACCCTTTCTTACAAACTTTGGACTCCATGCAAAACAAATTTGGAAGATTTTAAGTGGTTCAAAGGTACTACTGCTGCCTTTGACCAAATAAATGCCTCGCACTTTTTGAAAATACATGTTTTTATTTCTTCATTTTTGTCTTCTGCTGCTGTTTGAAAGTTGTAAGTGATTTCACTCATCCAGTGACTGTTTATCAAAAATTATTAGTGAATTTTATGGGACTGACTCTTAAATGTCTGAGTCAGAAAGAATTCAGTGAAAGTCTGGGAATTAATAGCAGCTTAAAATTGTGTATGCCTTAAATCCCTGGAAGCAAATCAAATGTACAGTTTAATTATCCACCTGAAATCAGTGTGCAAAAGATGCAACTCAAACTGGTTTATAACTCTCATAGGGTGTAATTTATCTCTATAATGTGCATAAAAGGTACCATAGAGAAAGAAAATTGATTAGAAAATTCTGAAATGTTAAGATTATTTCAAAGCTGTGAACTCCTTTTTCATTTTTCTGCGAGAGCCTGAATACTTAGTAATTACTTAGTAATATCCATTTCTGCCAATTGCATCAGACAGGAAAGCTCATTATCTCACTTCATTGCAAAATTTAACACAGATAAATCTGTTTAGTTAAAGGCACACCAAAATATTCCTCCCTGGCCCTGAGGCTCCTTGCAGTCCCCATGTGAGGATGCTGATCCTGACGTTTCCAGTGTGGACCCAAAGCTCCCTGTCCTAGCTGGCAGTGGCACGGTAGCTGACACATTCACTCCCTCTTGGCACTCTGCTCTTGCCTGGCTTCTTGCACCGCTTTTAGTCTGATTGGAACAAACGTGGTCACTGAGACAAGCCTGAGGTCTATTTGATCGTTTGGCTGCTGCTTCAGAAATGAAGGTTTTTACCCCCCAGTCAAGACAGGTGCTATTTTCAGAGTGGAGAAGTGCTCTGCAAACCCTAGTCTGTGACAGAGCAAGCAGCAAGGAAATCCCCTCCTGTGCCCTGTCCAAGCCCTGCCTTTGGCTGTACAGACAGCTTCTCGAGTTTGCTCTGGGAAGGCAGAGCAGGCAATCTGCTGCATGTACTGATTAGTCCTCACCCCTTTTGCTGTTTGCATGCACTTCATTGTTCTTTGCTGGCAGACACACAGAGTTCAGCGTCAGATCTTACACACACATGCTGCTGTCCCGGAGGATTCACAGAGAGGGCTGTCTTGCAGCTGCTGCATTTTCCACCAGTTAAATTGACAGTTCCCTACTGTGTGGAGTTGCTAGGAGAAGGTGAACAGTCATCATGACAGCATATTCCTTCAATAACAACCTGTAGCACTTGCTGAGTTCTCTCCTGCAGGGATTTAAGCGTGTCTTTGCTACTGACCTAGCATTTGTACAGTCATATTTTTATTGACAGGCTGGTAGATATTTATTCAGTAAGAAACAATTCAGGATCAACTAAAGAGAGGAAAGCTCTGGCATTTGAGCATAGAGTCTTTTTGTAGGGTGATGTGGCTGATACTGGCATCTACCATCTGCTTTCCTATTGCAGCCTGTTTCTCCAACCTGCAAAGCAGAAACCAGCCTCTCTTTCCTTCTGGATTGTTAAAGCCATTCACATTTATCCTGCATGGCAATGAATTATAGTCCGTTTTAAGGAATCTTTTGTGCTTCTGTGTGTATTCCTACAGCAGAAAAAGTGCATGAGAAAGGAGCTTGAGCAGTCAGTAGTCTAAGTAGCTGCTCTCCCGTATGGATTAGACTGGTGAGGTCAGAGGAGCTGTGTGTACTTGCTCTGTGCTTGGGGGGGAAGAGTGGAATTGTCTGTCAAAGTGAATAGCGATTCAGGCAGGAGCGTCCCTCAGCTGTTGTAATTCTGATGTGTTTTGCTATGACAGCAGCTACTGTCTAACATGCGTGGATCTTCTGAGATTTATAGTGGACTAAGGACTGCTTTTGCTTGCTGCTGAGCCTGACTGTAACTGTATTGCTGTAGGACAGTAACGATGGGGGCTCGAGCCACAGAAACAACTCGGGAACTGGAAAGCGCCTCTGTACAGTACCAGATAGGAGGACATACAGAGAAAATGTGGCAACGACTCAAAGGAATGTGAGTAGCTCGTCTCCTCGGCTTTTGTTCTGTTCCTTGGGAAAGATAATTTTCTTCTGTTTGTTAAAATGTCTAATTAGCAAATGGGAGAGTTATCTTTAAGCTGTGAACAGTGTTTGCTCCCACAATACAGTACGTAATTCTGGTTTATGATGGTACTTAGAATAATGTCAGGCTCTCTATTAGATTCAGTCATCTCATTTAAAAGACATATAATAAGTGAGAGTTATTATCCAAATTGAAATGCAGGTAAGTCCTTCCAAGTTAGTACTTCCATATCTGTGATATGATTTTGTAAATGTTATCCTCAGAATCAGCATTTCTGGAGCTGTTTTGTCATTGCTGCCAGTATGCATGGGTAAGTATATGATTGCAATTCTATAGGACGTTTCAACAGTATTAGTATTTCAATACTAATACTTTACCTTTAAGACTGAAGACTTTTATATTAAAAGGTGCTTAGCTTCTTAGGGAGCTGCTTTGTCCATTTTTTGTCAATTATTTTGGTGTTCAATAATGCTAGAAGCTAATTGATGGAGTATTTGAAGGGACCACTATGTATCTGCTGTGTCTAATGCACTGCTCTCGGACACAATTTTCGTGTAGACTTTCGGTGCAAATGATCAGTAAATAAAGATCTGCAACCTGTCAGAGAGAAACTCTATCCAACTAGTGCATCCTAAACCCCTCAAATGTCAACATCTCCTTTTCAGTATTTGCCAGATTTTTGATCTGAAAGCTGATGTCAGGATGTTACAAATAAGTACGTGTTACACTTGTTGAAGCAAAGAAATGGCACTATTGTTTTTGCTGGAAAGATTTGTGATCATGGGTTTCTAAAGGTATTCCCCAGATGCTGAATAGTGCCTCAGCTGCTGAAGGTAAACAGGTTATTTGAAGTGTGGAGGATTAGGTGTGTTGGCTATGGCACTGTTTCCCCTGTGTATTGGGTAGACTCAAACTGGCTGTGGGGAAGGGAATTTCCACCATCTGCTTTCTTTAAAGAGATATTGGCTTGCTTGATTGGAAAGTTACTTTTCAGGTGTGACCAGGGATTTATCATAACCTCTCTGTGATACGCTTTTGAATATTTGCTCTGAATCCTATCATCGCTCTGTTTAAGATAAGGCACTTTGGGAAAAATGTCCCCATAAAATCATCAAAGTGTACGCAGCAGAACAAATATTTGATTATTTGATGATGTCACACATTTTGCCTTGGAGTTTCTGCTACCAGAGACCTCCATCAATTTGTGCAGGTTTCCATTTGTGTAGGGTCTTAGCTGCTGTTATTGTTCTGTAAGTTCTCTCTTACCACGAGACTCGTGGGTCGAAATGTTTTCTTTCAGCTGCCTCAGGAATGGTACCATTAAACAAACTAATGCAAATAACTAAACATTGGTGACACTCAGTACAAGAGCTCCAGGAAATAAAGTTCATGCTTCTTTAAGAGTAATTAAAATGATATTTGGAGTTTGTGGTGTATCAATATAAAATGGAGCTTAAGTGTTCGGAAACCACGCACATTTCAAAGGTTGGTGCCAACCTCATGAATGTTGTGACAAGATGATGCTAAAATACTTGTATTTAAAAGAAAAAAAGGCAGGTTATATTATTAGGTATGTGCTCAGCTGACTGTTTTTCAGACTTACCAATGGTTTCTTTTAAATGATTCCCTAGTCAATACTATGAACATTGTATGTGGAAATTTTCAGAGTAGATATCAGGGCTCACTTTATAGTATAAGCATCAGTCATGAAGGAAAAGGATTGATTTTGTTGAAATGAGTATCTGATGATACCTGATAAACAGATATCAAAGTAGAAGCATGTTTGTATGTGGCAGTGGAGAGGGACAGAGAAGTGGGACTGCCAGATAATCTGATTTGGGAAGAATTGTTTTGTAAACAGTCAGGAGAATTGTTTCATCGTAGAGATGGAACTGTTAATGCAACTGTGTGTGATGCCAAATTATGGAGCTTTTAAAGTAGCGTGGAATAGTATATTTACACTGAAGTCAAGGCTTCATGGTTTGAATTATGAATCTGCATCTCTTCTTCCTGATAGAGTCCTCAGACCTACATGATTTTCATGTGATTTCAACACAGTTTTATGGTATTTTGCCAGTCAAGAGTGCTGATTATCTTCTTAACAGCAGGTCATTATTTCTGGAAGAATGTTGGATTCCACTTAGGTAACTATCTGAGTAGTGTTCAAAAGCTGTACAGTGGACTCTTACTTAAAATTAGCTTTAATTTTCTGTTAGCATTTCATCTTTTTTTGTAATAGACTTTTAATTATGAATTTGGCAGCGGGAGTCCATTTAACCTCGCATGTTTTGGGGTGGTTTTGATGTTGTCTTGTTGGGTTTTTTTTCATTTATTTTTGTGAAATAGAGACTATTCTACAAGATAGGTGAGTTGAATGCACTTAAAACTAAATGAAAATCCTTATTTGAATGCCCAATAAGAAAAGCTGTCTACTGTGGAAGCTTGAGTGACAGGGCCTTTTTATAGGTTTTCTATTCTATAGGCTTTCATAGATCTTGCTAACCTAAGTGTTGCAATAAAGGCTGGGATGCTTGGAATAAAATTAAAATGATATATAACTTTAATTGGGTTTATGGTGCTTTACAGTGAAGCTTTTACTTCTGTATGGCAAGTAAAAATCCCACTCTGTTTTCCTTCTGCTGGAATTGCAGCAGTGCTGCAACCAAGGACATTTTCTGGCAGAGAAGATATTAATTTGAATTTCATAACTTGATTCTTAGCATTGGTGCTGATTTTATTGATGCCTGAACATACAAAACACTAGCTCAGTGAAACAAGATGTGTGAAAATGAGTCATGTAAATTTGTCTTGACTGTAGCTTCTGGTTTTTGAATTAAGATATTTTGAGTATGCAGACTTCAAGCTTCTAATGTTTTGTAGTTCATGGTGAAAGCAAAAACAAATAACAAGGAACAGCTAAATAACTCATATAATAGTATGGCTTTTATAATTCTCTGTTATGCAGAAGAATAAAAACAAAAACCATTCAAGCCACTGCAGGAATTCCAGCTGCCTGACCAAAGAAGAGAGTTGTATACCTTCCACTTCAAAAAACACCTTGTCACAGCCCAGCCAGATGGCTCTTTCTCAGCCTGTTTAAATGCCACCAGTTACACCCTTTCTCCCACAGTCTTGCATTCTCTATTGGATGGAATCCTACTTTAGACAGTAAATAAGTCCAGCTTAAATGTATTATGGTGTCAGTAGATCCAGATGATTTGCTGCCTAGGAGAGTTTGTCTTCTTCTGCTGACAGAGCATGGTAGGCAACTCAGAAAGAAAAGCAGCTTTTAAAAAACATTTTGATTTGGAATGCAGAGAACCAGGTTTAAAGCAGAGGTCTTTATGTTTCTTGGCCTTGCAGTGTTTGGTATTCTCCTTTATCTGCGTGTAGACTTAACTCTGCATTGTTCCTCACTGGGTGAAATTGTGTGCTGCCTGTTTAAAATCTATTTAACTCCACTTAATGTCCACCCAGAACAGGCAGACATTCCCCCCATCATCTTATTTTATTTTGTAAGTAGACATCTTAGACACCTTTGCAAATACCTTCTACTATCATCATCACTGCTGGACACAGTTTTAGGGATAGGTTCCCTTTCTGAGCTTTGTATTCATCTGTGAGTAAATAACTTAATGTTCATAAATATGTGTATTTGCTAGAAGTGTTTCTAATTGGCCAGAAAAATGTCTGAATGGGAAAGGTTAAAGTCCAAGGTTCCAGGAATCTGAGGACTTGAAATTCACGTGTGGTTAGTAGAGACTGCTTTATGAAATTGCTGCTGCTTGAAAATGAGAATATGTTATTACCATCATTGGTTAAAACTAATTTGGGTGGACTTGTACGGCAAAAGGGATTTGGAAAGCAGTCATAAGCTTCTTTCCTTACCTTCTTCTCTTTCTTTCCCCCCACATTTAACGTGATTTAACCCTGATTTCTGCAAGAAGGAGAGTCTGGACTGTTTTAGGCACTCAAAGGGGCTGACATGTGCACCCAGTTTGTTGACCCTGCGAGGCTGCAGTGACAAATTGCACACACAGACACTTGGTAGAGACACAAAGGGGCCTCAGTCACTGATTTGGGCAGATTTGGCTTGGTGTCAAAGAAAGTAGAAAAACAGCTTCCTGTGCACTTGCTGAATTATCAGAAGATGGAATTCTTTTAAAATAATTGAACAGAATCCAGATTAGCAGCCTGGTTAGTCTAAAACAGACTATAATGGATAATTTCATTTACAGAACAGTCACTAGGTCCATGGATACCGGTGGAAGAGTGGTAGAATTTTTTCCAGGACTAGATTAGAATTACAGGTGGATAGCTATGGTAAAAAGTGGCAAGACAGATTGTCACTTACTGCTAACTACATCAGGAACAAATGGCTATATACTTCAAGTAGTTTTTACTTACAATGTTGCCTATTTTTACTTTCTTGTAATGTGAAAACTTTTCTATAAAGTCATAAGCTCTTAAAAGTAATCAAAATGACAGGTATTTCTAAGGGGACTTAAAGTTGATTTCAGAAATGCTCTGAACAGAAAATGCAAGGTATATGATGATGTACCTACTGATTGATATGCATTTCATTAGTCCTATAATTACAGTAAGAAAGTTCCATTATAAATTGTGAACAGCTTCTTTTGCTTTTGAAACCAAAGTCTGTTTCTGCACCTGAGTAGTCAGGTAAACAATTTATAATTATTACTTTGTGTCTTATAAATACATATCTAATTAAATGTATAGTATGACAAATTTCAAATAAGTCTAGATTTTTAGCTAATTAACCTTAGCAATTAAAATATTTTTAAAATTCAGTCACATTATTTTACTGTTAGAAAGGTATTTCCATTATTATCATCTAGATAACAGGCATATAATGAATTTTCAGATTCATACTAATTTTTTTCTTGCAATTTCTGGCACGTACCCATGCTGTTGATGGATTGGAATAAATGCTGATCCTCTAATTTTCTGTGGATAGATGAATTGATGTGCTTATAGAAAGCTGTACTAGAAATGACTGCAGATTGAGGGAGTGGTGCACAAACCATCATTTGCCTATGATACCAGTGAGAACAGTGGCAGTGTGTTTACAGGTGTCTCAGTCCCTGAATAATGCAATAAAATGCTGAGATTCTCCATTAGAGCTTTAAATGAACGTGTTCACACATCCCTCACGTATGTGTCCAGTTAAAATGAAGTATTGTATCTAAGGAGAATGGAAAGGAGATTAAAGATAACATTTTATGAACCTGACTACTAAACTGCAATTAAATTTCTATTTTCTGGGGTTTTTTTTTAGCATAGGCATTTGACTCTACTTATGCTACATCCAACACTTCTAAGATTTCCTAAAAGAGACTTTCTGTGGCTGTTCACCTTATAATTGTTCTATTCAGATCTCTGCTTAGAAAGAGATTGTGTATAATTGACTACACAAATACTTTCCTCTTCTTTTGAACCCCTGCCAACTCCTTGTGCAGGGGTCCTTGATTGCTGACCAATTATTATAAACATTTCTTTTAAAACTTCATTCTCTAATTTAGCTGTTGCACATTGAAGCCTCCCACAGTTTCTCAGAGCTGTAGGTCAAAACCTCAGAGTTCATGTGGCCCTCCCACATGGAACTTCCAGGTTCTGCTCCACCTCCACAACAGGGTGAAGTCAAAATATCTGCATAGGAGGAAAAAAAGGCCTTTTGTCTTGCTAATTATATAGAGTTAGAAAAATGCAAATGCCTAAATACTGAAATTACATAGTTACCAGTAGAAGCTGTAATAAAAATAGGCATTCACTTCATACATCTGAAGGAGAAACATAACCTCAGGTTTGTCAGAATTGTGCCTGACAGAATTTTTCCTGCAAGATGACAAAATAATCATTTAGGAGTGAACCCATCTAGTACTGTTCCATTTTGTGTTTTCCAGGCTCACTCCTGGTGTAATCTCTGGAGCAGGACTAGAACAATATGGTTGCAATTATTTCTGCTGCCATTTACTGGAGACTATTTGACAAATAAGACTGCAAAAAAGGTGTAAGATCTATCGTGGTAGTGAGTCCTCCAGTACTACTGTGTTGTATCTAATATGAAAGGTTTATTTTTGTCAAAACCCTCCTCCAGACGTTCAAAGTCTTCCAAAAGGCAGAAAAATAACCAACTAACCAAATGGTCTAAGCTTGACCCCCAGACTGCACAGTGATGGAGTTCTTTGCTGCTTCTCTGGCAACAGCAGGCTTTTGGATTTTTATTTTTCCTTTACTGCCTTCCCATACAATTTCATGACATACTTGAGGTTGCCAATGCAATTTGTGGAACTTCTAAAACAAGGCTTCATAAGGAGGATCTATAGAGGCAGTCAGAACTTAATACAAAGTAAATCCTTTCATTTTACTGGGGAAATGGGGAAAGCTGAGCAGTTATGACTACAAGGAGGGAAAATTGCACCCTGCTGTGGTTAAGGCAAGCTCAACAGAAATTGAGTACATCACTTATAAAGTTACAGCTGACAATGAAGTGACTCAGTTTTCACAGTCCATAAAGCTTTGCAATTAGTCAGGCAGTGCTGCTAGACTGAAGAAGTCAGCCCTCTCCCCGACCTCTCTTTTCTTTTAAAAAACTGCTTAGACGTGTAAAGAACTGCTGCACTCAGTTTCTGTTAAAGGCTGCAGCTGCTCACAGCATAGACACGCATTTCCTGAACACATATAGGCAAGGAATGGCGATTTTAAAGGAGTGTATCACTTGCTCCTAAAAGCTTGTGTGATTCTGTTGGCCAGCATATGTAATTCCATTTGGGAAGTCAAACGCTGTTCACATGATATTGTATCTATTCCTGTGGATTTTGCTAGAAACGTGATTTCCAAACTGGTTGGTTTTCTGTGAGTGTAGTGAGTTTGTCAGATGTGTTATCCCTAAAAGGTGACCATTTTCTGCAGGTACTGTGGATTATATTGTCTCCCACAAGACATTCTTGCCTCCCAACTCTGATTGCTGCCTCCATGCTTTTTTTCTAGCTGTTCTAATGTGACTGGTTTTGATGCCACCCAAGGATTTCTTTTGTGGCAAAAACAGCAATAACTTTTTTTTCCCCCCTTGCTACAAACTTAACTTTATTGGTTCCTAGGTTGGATTCCCACTCTGTTTTCATGCCTAGTTTCATCCTTACAAAGGAGAGAGTTGTCTGAGGGTGGGACTACCTGAAGGTAAAGGAGATTGATCCTACTTGAGCAGCTCTCTAAGAAAACAGTCATGGTCATAACAGCTGTTATGTTTCAAGTCCTTGATTCTATGGTATTGTAAATCCAGTACTAGGGTACCTCGTCTTGTATCAAAACGTGACAGAAAATGTGCATCCAATATGAACTTCTGACCGTTCAATTTTGGTTTGATATTTTTGAAAGGCTCACTTTGAACTGGCAGGTTTTGTGAAGATCAAGCACTGCCCACTTCACTCCAGAGTTGTTACACACAGATAACATCTGTGCTTTTGTAGCCTACCTGGCCTGAAAGAAGGCCAGGATAAACATCCGTGTTATGTGCTGGGGCTAATTCAGGACAATTGTGATCGTGTGTTTGCACCTCAGCTGAATCAGTGAAGTACTGCTGGGTAGTCTAGAACCAGCAGTTACAGAACTATAGTATTCCAATAGAGTATTCTAACCTTACCCAGAGCCTGTTGTTTGCCTTGCCTCTGTAAAGCCCTTTGCCACCACCGGCAATATCTTGTGGATCTGCAAACAAAAAAAAAAACAAAACAAAAAACCCCCAAACAAACAAAAAAAACCAAACAAAACCCCACCAAAACCAAACAACCAAACAACAACAACAAAAACAAACCCACCACCAAAAAAAAAACCCCAGCTGAAAAATGCTTTATTAAAATTTTTATTCTTCTTGAGGTGAATGCTCTGGGAATGAGTATTCATTAGCTGCAATTGTGCTGTTTATGGTCTGTACATGAAGCTGGGGTGTAGTGAGATTTGGTATGGTTTGTTTTGAATGAGTAAGAAAAGTATGCTCATCTGAGTCAGGGTTGTGAAATTACAAGAAGTGTTCCTAAGTTTCTTGTCCCTTTTACAATTTATGGAAATATGTCTGATTTTAGATGTTCCAGGAAAGCCAGTGTACCTTGAGGTATCACGTGCTGGAAAATATTAAAATAACACGGATATTAAAGCTTTGCTTGTTTCAGGATTAGCAGTTCTATAAATATCACTCCAATGTTAAAAAAAACCCCCTTTTTCTTGTCTTCTTCAGCGATCTCATGTTCGTAATCATTATCATTTAACATTTTTGGACGCTTTTGTTGCTATGTATTTCATAAGTTTTTCTGAATAAGAGATGGTTGAATTGCAGCCGTTCAAGCCTCCAAGCATAATGCAGATATTATTTGAAGCAGTGTTATTTAACTGGGAGTGATCTCGAGGAGGATGTTTGTCTGTACAAGTGCTTGTGCTCCATTATCTATTGTTTGACATTGGCTGCAGTTTGTTTGACCCAACCATTCTCCAGACTTTTGGCGCCCCAGGAAAACAAGTAGCCTCCATAAATATTATGGAGACATTTAATTGTTGTGAATTTCTCTGATAAATAGTGTTTGAAGGCAGCTACATTTGAATGGTTTACTGTTAATGTAATTTATGCCAGAAAGAGAGTAAAGAACAAACTGCTGGGTAGGATTTACTTCTTTCTTCAGTTCTTCTATGATACAGAACTGTTCTGCCAGGGAAATTTGAAATTAAATAAGTTGGGTTTTTTTCCTTCTGTGTTGTCTGTGGAATTTATTGAAGAATTAACATCTAACATCATGCTTACCTGCAGTTCTATATTTTGTATCTTTATTTACTGTGTCTTGAAGAGTTTTATTTATTTTTTTGGTATCAAATAGTTATTTTTGGGGGTTTGTTTTTATTTTGCAATACCCTGGACACCTCTTGGTGTAATTCTGTAGCTTTCTTTTGCCATTTTACTAAAGGCTTGATGAAGGTTTGAGTATTTTTCTTCTAAAGTGAAGATCTTTTATTTATATCACTTTATTTCCTAATCTCAAATACATTCACTTAAGTTAACTCAGATACCTGTTTGACAGAAATGCCAAACATACCAGGTTTAGCTGAAGCTGCAAATTATTGTCCCTTTTTGACAGTTTTTATATCTTCAGTGTGTGATTTTCTGATGCACAGGCAACTGCACTGCAGAAAGCATTACATCATAGGCATTAATTTCCATTAGGGTGGGCTGGAATGCAGAATTCCTGCTCTGAAGAATACCTTAAAAAAATTGGAAAAGGCCACCAAGATTCAAAGCTCAGAAGAATCAATGTTCTTTAATGTCTTTTAAAAACTTTGAATGAGTATCTCTGACTTTTTGACTTCCAAACCCTTGAACTGAAGTGGCAGCAACCTGATTATTTGAAAGCTGCTTGTGCTAGTCCCTGTGCTGCCAAAGATGACCTGAGCTGTGAGAAATTCAGAGAAATACTTATCTGTAGTTAGGAAATCTCTGAGATAGATATAATTTTATAAGCAAACTAAGCTGTGCATGAAATCTGAAATTTTCCATTGAAGAAGTTGAAATATAAAATTACTGGCCAACTCTGATTTACTTACTTTCAACTTAAGTAGAAAGACCTTGGATTTTCTAGCTAGTTGAAAATTGGATCTTTCTCTTTCACAGAAAACTGCTGAAGTATCAGAGAAGGTTTTGTGTTTCAATAGCTACCAAGACATGCTCACCAGCCATAGTTCTGTTAAAGTTTACAGACCAGTTTTATGGGATGAATCTGTAACACTCAATGGCAGTAAGACAGAGAGAATCTTTTCCCTGGCATACTCTGCTGTGACAAGGAATCCCTATTTTAGTATTTTAGTATTGTATCTTCCTTGAACGGGCATTTATGGGTCTTCATTCTAAATAATTGGAACAAAGGCGAGACTTCAAATTAATATACCTGTGAGTATTTGGAGTTTGTCTCTTTATAAAAGTGAACATTACCTGGAAGAAAAATGGTTTGCTTCATAGCAGATAGGGACAAAACAGTTTAAATATGATTGTACAAAAACTGCAAGTCTGTTTTTAGAGCTGGATACAAGGTAAACACAGGATGTGAGCATCCCAAAAAATTGTGAGGAATTCGTGAGTGTTTATAGTTCACTCCAAACCTTAAATTGCTTCTGTCACTGTTAGAGCCCAAACCAAAGTTTGCATTTAAACATGTAGAGCCTTTTAGAAGACAAAATTGTGATAGTTGTAATAAAACTTGGTCAATATGTCTATTGATACAATATAAAAAGAAAAAATAAGTAAGGAGTTAGAATTCTTAAAGGGAATCTTACTTTGATTTAATCCTTCAAGAAGAACAAAAATGCCCTAAGATTTTAGTATTATCAATTCCTGAAAAAAATGGTTGGCTCAGGTGGACATAAACCATATGGAGCCAGCTCTGGCATCTCTTTTTCTGTCTTGACTTACCATCAGCTTTGACCAAATGAATTCTGGATACAGGAGAGAGTCAACTTTGTCTTAGTATGAGGTCATATTTAGCCTTCTAGTACTGTGCTCATCTTCTCTGTAAGACAAAGAGCTGCATCCAAAATGCTGTAATATGCTGTAATATAAAAATATCCTTACGTTCCAGTAGAAGTTCAAAGCAAAATGTAGAGCGGAGAATATGTTAATGAAAGCATATAGCTTCCTATGAGTTTTACCTAAGACTTTTTAGTTTAAAAGTTCAGAATGTTTTCGTCATCTTGGTTTAAGACAGGACTCAGAAGTTGCAGAATTCTTGAATCATATTACTATTTGGGGAAACATGGTTATTAGCAGAATTTGATTTTTAAATACTTTTCAATGTTTGTATATCAAATGCAATCTCAAAAGCATTTTTAGGTTGAATACTCAAGGGAATAGCATGAAGCTTTATGTTTCAATTTGTACATCAGCTTCGATAGAGGAAGATTTCAAGGGGAAGAATCTCAGGAAAAGGTAGAATTCATAGTGGTTTTAGAGATTAACTGTATCCTTTTTGTTCCCGGTAATGAAAAACAGTATTGCAACTTTACATATGGTGACTGAATTGAAATAGACTCCAAAAATACTGTGGAAAGCTCTATAACGGCAATGTAAAGTGACAACAGATGTGATTTCTCACGCTAAAACGCATTCTTATCATTTGACAATGATTATCATTTTGATGATACTCCTGGCATGGAACTGGAATTTTGCTACATTGTACAAGCTATATTAAATCTGTCTTTAGCTGGCAACCATGCCTTACTGAAGCTGGCAGAGGACCACGTGTATGGGATAAATTCCAGCTTTCTATACGGGCATGATTACAAAAGTCTACGTATGATGCTTCACTTCTGAAAATTAGTTGATGATTTTCACAAAAGGGCTGCTGCATAATGTAATTCTGAATCTCAGCAAGAAGTACTTCATGGCCCAGCTATGGCTCTATTTGCTCAGTCATCTGCTTTTATTCAGTCCATTATGATCTAATAATATTTAAATGCACTCCAGTTCCTGGCTGTACTGGGGCTTTGCGGTTCAATCTGAAAATCTTTTAGATTTACAAGACTGCAGTTCAGAGATATAGGAAAATGTCAAGATCTAACAATCAGTTTCTTTTTCTTCGGGTAAAATATGTGTTTTACTATGGATTTTTTCTGAAATGAACAGCATGAAAAAGGTTTGGTGTTTTTGAATGAAGAACATAAAACAGATGTAGTAGTTTTTGAGGAATTATTGAGATAATAATGTTGAAGTTGTGCCTATAGAGCATAGACCATAGAACTTCAGCCTGTGATTTCTCAATCCAGTCAATAATTAAATAAAATTAGCCTTGTTCTGGTCTCACTTAAACCAGCGTAATTGGACTATTGAATTACAACACAATAAATGAGACCTCAAAACAGATTTCCTTTATTGTGACAAAAGAGCACAGTATTTCACGGATGCAGTGGAATTTGGCTAAGGTTTGTTGGTAATTCCTTTTTATGAACACTGGGCTATGTCAAGCATGTTATAGTTTTCAGAGTTAAGTCTTACTGGATGTGATTCTTATTTTCTTAATTGCTAAGTGAACAAATCACCTGATAGAACAAGAATGATTCCCTGAATTACCTTTTTTTTTTTTCCTCCTTTTTTTTTCCACCTTCTCCCAAGGGAAAGAAACATGTTTGCCTCCCTTTGTCTATCACTTGGCTGCAGCTATAGTAGTAACACAGAAACAGATTGCACTGAATTTGCTATTTATTGCTCTGATTTTGGATTTTTGCCACTCTCACTAATGAGCTATGTTTTCGCAGATAGACAAATTAAGGATGGGCTCCGCAGCTCACATGCATTCAGTTGTATCCCAGTTTGTCATTAAATTTATTTTTAACAATAAAATCAGCAGATTGTAATTTGTATTACGATTATCACAAATAGATCTCACCATGTTTAATGCAACTGTGAAACTTTGGCAGTGCAGATGAGGGGAGTTAGACCATGAAAGAAAAAACAGTAGCAGAACATCATCAATAATTTTATATTGGCAGTTTTTCTGTAGTGATTTGGGGAATGTGAACAGGGGAAAAGGGAGGGAATAATTTTTTCTAATATCTGCCCCACTCCAAACCAAATAATTCCATTGCATTCCTTTCTAGTGCAGCATTCAGTTGGCGTGACAGGCACAAGGTTGGACAGTGTTTGGTGCAATAGTGGAAGTATCTACCACATTAAGGGATGACGTCTTAAATGTACTTGCTTTTTTATGGGTGGCTGAAGGCTTCTCAGTATACACTCATCACTCCTAGAAGTGTTTAACGAAAGTTAGAAGTTTTGTTTTTTCTCTGTTGAGTTGCTTCAGAGGAAAGTGTCAGAAGCACAAAAGCCTTTGTTGCTTCACTTCATGATTAGATACAGCCTTCCCTCTTGAAAGAACTCTTTTCTTTTGCACTATTATCCTGTTACAAAATGTCTATCCCCATGGCAAATATTTCAGTTTCCCCATTCTTCCCCTAATAATTAACACTGAAAGCCTAACATTGTGAGTCTAGAAGCTGCCATTTCTTCATGTGCAAAGACTTAAGCTCAGCAGTTACATACGTAAAAGTGATGTTTTACTCAATAAACTATCACATTAACAAAAGTAGACTACTAATAAGCAAATGTAGGCTAGTATTTTTAATTTAAATTTCATTATCCACAAGGCATCAAGGCCTACATAGGTAATTGCAACTACTCAGATTGCCTTATCTTTGTAAATGGATTAGGAAACTGAAAATGAGGAAAGGTGTTATCTGGGAAACAAGGTATTACCAATTATGGTGAAGTGATTATGCCATCATAACACTTCTATTCAGGCCTTTGTACTTCAATGGAAGGAAGCTTTTTTTCTGTTCACGTTAACACTTTCCTAAAAGATTAAATAATCTTAAAAAGGTCACATTTATACCGTAGGGAAAAATTAACACCAGAAATTATCCCACTTATCTATGGCAGCTTTAGTTCACAGCTCTGAATTCAGTGACATGTGCTTTCTTCCATAGTCAAGCTATTTTCTTCTCACTTTTACTTCCTCAATCTTTTTTGGAAAGAAGAGTTAATCCGGATTGTTTGTAGGGATCCGTGTAATTCCAAAGATCTGCCTTATTTGCACGGTTAAATGGATAATGGATGTGGCATGGAGTAGGAATGGGGTGTAAGTATTAACTCACAGCCACAACTGGTGTACTGAGAAATGAAATCCCTAAATTGTGTCCAAAAGATTTTCCCTCGGTGAAGCTGAAAAGCACAAGGAGATGTTAGCCAGCACTGTTCACAGCAAAACAAAACCTCGAGATTGCTTCCCTCCCCCAGCGCAATCGGAACAATAGAAAACACAGAATCAAAGATGCAGTGTTTTATATTTGCTTGGCACCATGCTAACTTAATCAGGAATGAACCTGCTCAAGGATTTTTTCCATAGAAATAGGACAACAAGCCATTCTGGTACCACTCCCAAAGTATGACTCACAAAGAGAAAGCAGCAGAGAAAGACAGTGGTTTTTTTTTTTTTTCCTTTCACGAAACCACTCGCATCCCTGCAAGGTTATGCACTTGGTTTTGGTTTTAAATGTGTTACTTTGATTCTTTTCCTATTGATGTTTGAAAAATTACTCTTAAAGATAGATGTCATCAGTGTTGTTGGAGCAGGTTGTCATCCCCCTCCATTTTTGCTGAAAGATGGATGCTGCATTCTGTGTTTAGTCAAGTCAATGCAATGTGAAATCCTGACATGATTGCAGGCTCTCGTGGCTCCTTACCAAATGAGTTTGTTCTAGCAAAACAGACCAAATGATACCAATAAATTTTCTCATCATTCATTCATTAGTGTTCAGAAGGATTGTGATGCATAAGGCTTCTCTTGATAGTTAAAATGCTTCTCACTCAAGCTAGAGCCAAAAACTAGATTTTCACTTAATTTTTTTTAATCAGCTTCTAAAAAATATACTTAAAAACTCTAAGAAGGACTTTTTGTTTACTTGTTACAGACGATTAGGTTGCAAACTAATGAACTTATATTTAGTTGCAGTTACTTGGTAAAATTAGGTCATTGTTCCATATTCTTGTTAAGGTCATGTTTCCTGTCTGTTGCAATTCATTATCACAAAATCATGGAATAGCTGAGATTGGAAGGGACCACACTGGGTCATCTGGTCCAGCCTCTAGGGGCCCTCCTCAAGCAGGGCCCCTAGAGGACACTCTGGATTGCATCCAGATTATTCTTGAATATCTCTAGCGAGAGAGACTCCACAACCTCTGGATGATTTCTTCCAGTGTTTGGTCAACTACATAGAGAAGAAATTCTTCCTCATGTTCTGGTGGAATTTCCTGTACATTAGTTTCTGCTCGCTGCCTCAAAAAATGTGAAGTTCTGTATACTTCTTACCTGATTGTAAATGGTTTCAAGGTTGGAAAGTTCATGAATGTTTTACTTGTGCGTTACGCAATTAGTTAATCTGAAAGTCAGTAGGACAAATGATTATTGATTAGTTCAGGTGATTTATTCTAATGGCCCCTGCCCAAGTCCACCAAGCGTGGGAGTGCTGTCTTGTTAAAGGTGATGATATGCAGGGGGAGCAAGTTTGGAAACCTCTCCTGGTGCTCTTCACTCCAGTCTCCAAACAAAAGATTCTGGATAGTGGCCAGACTTGGAAAGCAAGTCTGTAGGGTTCACAAAAACGGTATTTTAGTCTGGTACTTCCTGATCTGCTTATAAAGGCAGTCTTTGCAGTAGGGAGTTTTTGTAGTGGTTATATGTGGGTGCACCACAACCTTCCACCCTCTGCATACTCATGTAGACTTACATCTCATTACTGTCTAGCTATTAATTGTATGTGTCTGTGAACAATGATGGCTTCAAGCACTAAGCTGTCAATATGACTTTCCCAGATGAACATCCGAGTAGGCGTAAATGTCATGATAAGCATGCTGCCTTTGTGGATCACAGAAAGTTATTACCTCCTTTTTGCTGATTCTTATATAACTATACTTTTGGCTGATAAAGTAGAATAAATAGTTTCTATTTTTCATAGTCAGCTGTGTTAAACATATTTATATATGTAATCTGTGAAAATTTCTCTTACTGATAGTGATATTTTTTCATTCCAAATACTTGTCAAATCTGATTGATATTCTTTCCCATATTCTTACTTGGAGGAGCTTGAATGCTTTCAAGAATTTTGGTAAGCATGGTTTATATACACCAATATCAATTCATGTCACCACCACCAATTTGCCCTCAGAAACCACAGAGTAATTTAGTATTTCCTTTTATTTTAAAAAAGAGAGTAAGAATAATCTTTAGAAGTAGCATAACTGCATAGACCCATCCACACTTTTGGAAAGCTATAATAAATTTAAAACATAGTGTTTATAATTGTTTTGATCTGTTTTTTATTGTGAATTTTCCAAATTGAAATAGTGTTAGAACTATAATAAATAGCAGGACAATAATATAAAATTATGGCATGAAATTGATGCTTTAGACAAAACTGACAGTGCCCTTCAAAAGCAGAGTGATGCAATCTCCACAGTTAGGATAAGTATTGTTAATGTAGACCAGCACAGAAAGACACTTTGCAGCAAAAACACCCAAAACCCAAACCAAAACCAGCGTGATCAGTAACGTCCTGTAAAAGCACATGTTATTATTATTTATAGGGGCAGCATGTAAAAAGATTGAGAGTTTTTTGGGCTCTATCCTCTGGGCTGTTTAGGTTCCAGGCTGCTGGTGTAGCTGATGGGCTGCTCTGTTAGTGGTCTGACACGTGGGATGAAATGCAAAATACCGATGATCAGAAAAGAAAACCAAACCCAAACTTAAATGCAAGATGTTTGAGGAACTCAGACGTGAGTGTACAGGCTGCCAGGACTCCTTTTATTTAGCATTTACTGCTACTCCAAGCAGACTCTTCTTTGAAAAAAAGTTCTTTATTGCAATTTTGTGGGGTGTTTTTGTGTCAGGGTCAGGAGCAGATGCTTGAAATTTCTGATCTCTTTTCATACTGGTGCATGAAAAAATCAAGCAATGCTTCCTGCTACTTTTAAGCCTTTCAGAGAGCTTCTTTTCAGTGGCGGTTGCAGAACATGAAGGTGTAAACGTTTAAACCAAATGCTCCCTAGGTATCTCTCAGTGTTCATGTGGTCCTCAGTGCTCAAAGGCTTTCAGAAAAAGCATGGAAACAAAAGTATTTCTTATATCTTATTCCTTTTTAAAGGCAGCATTGGTTTTATTTGTCTATTAGTACAATTGAATTAAAGGAAAATGCTCCTTTGCTTCCATTGAACTGTTCTAAATCAAAGTTTCTAAACCTTCTTCTCTTGGTCTGCCTCAGTGAAGAGCATAGTTGTGTGCAAGACATAAGGAACTGTGCTTGGGAGTGACTGATGGTTGTTGATGAAATCTTAGACAAAATAGAGGAAAAAAAGGTTGCACTTCTAGAAAGTAATTAGGGTGTTTAAGTGCCTAGACCTGAACTTTTGATGGACTGTAATGAGGCTTTTAATAAGACTTTTGATACTCTTTCCTCAATATGTGATGCTAATAAATTCCACCATTACGAGCTTCTGCTGGGATAATGAACATAACACTAATTATTTCACTGAAGTATCCATTTGTCACAGGTAACAAATGCGACCTGTTGTCTTCTTACCCATTCTCCTCTTCTTAGGTCCATTTACATGTATCTGGGTTTCTGCAGATTTGTCACAACTCATAGCTTAAAACTCCTCCCAGTTCTTGTTCAGCAGTTCTTTTCCTGATGTTTTATTTCAAGTTTTCTCCCCATACCGTTGTGGAAAGTTTAACAGTCTGGCAGTTTAAGCAGAGTCTCATCTTTCTGTGTGTCTGTTTTAACCCTTGGTCTGGAAAAAAATGCTGCAGCTTTTTGGGCATGTGCCAAAATAAAAAAGGCTGAGTGCCAGGTTCTTCGTTTTAAAATAAGACCAGCAAAATTGTATGAAATGATTCATCACTTCCTGGCAAGTGTAATTATCACTGCAGTCACCAATCTCTATCTGCTTGCACCCTTGAAAGATGTTCTAAATGTTACTGTAAGATCCAAAAGGTATTGTTTCAACTGAGTCAACTAAAAAAAAAAACCAAAAAGAGCATCCCAGGTGTGTGCTTTAAACAGGAAATGATTCTGATCTCTGGGACTCCCAGAGCTGCCTTCCTTTAGATGGCCTGCAAGAAATGTGTCACATTGCTCTGGATATGGAATATGCTCAGTTTACTGTAGTGGCTATACAAAGGAAAGTGTTTCAACTGGTTTAACTGTTGTGTATCATTGTTGGAAGCTGACTGCTCGTTTGAAACCAGTTCCACCTCTTATCTGGGCATTTATTCATTGTCTAGACTGGGACATTGGAGACACAGTAATTATGTTTAATACTCAGTTCATGTACTTTTTTTACACCATTTAAGCAAATCACTTGCAGCTTCACTCCTAGAGATGCTCCCAGGCTGGTACCTATAACCAAAGAATCTTATTTTGACAAGGTATAGTTGTAATTTCTCTGTATTTTGAACCTCATAAAAATGTCTCAAAGCATAATTGATTGTGCCTATAAGTGAACTGGGATGTGGGATGCATTCTCACCAGTCACTGCCTAAAGTCTAAAACAAAAATCAGACTTGGTAACATATCAGTGTACTCGTTTCTCACATAACATATGTTGTGAGATCTTTGGGGTAGCAATGAGCTTTTTTGTTCTGTTTGTATAGCAGCTACACAGATGGTCTTTATCTACCACTGGCAAATTTGGGTAGTATCGTAGCAAACAAGTGTCTAAAATACATTGTTTAAAAGTTTTACAGTGCGTGAAAAATTTCTCCAAGTTGTTATGAATGATTGCTGTGTTAGTGAAAAGTCTTTACCTAACAAATAAATGCTATTATTTAGTATTTCAGCATTTATTTTTACATGCCACCTAAGCTCTGCTTGTAACCAGGGGATTGGAGCGAAGAGCTGCCTTTATTCTCCTTATTCTGTGGCATTCAACTCTAGCTGAGGGTCTCTCCTGTGACCTTGTGCTGTTGAATGTGAGAATCAAAGCCTTCCCAAAACATATCCTGGAATGCTACTAAAAATGGAGGAATCCAATGGTGTGTAATGAAAGAAATATTAAGAGCAGCAGAAAGGGAGGAGTAAATTACTTCAGTGAAAGCAGTAAGGGAGGGAAAAGGCCTAAAAATCTCCAGAAGCTAGAAATGGTCACAACTCACGCTATCTAAATTCCTGCCATCAATTTGCCCAGCTGCTGATTAGTTATGTTAGCACAAAACAGAATTTTAAAGTATATTTCAGCTTTAGAATGACTGAATATACTGTCTGTCCAGGAGGACTGTGTCAAAGTGTAGACATTTCAATACTTTTACATCAGGAGAATAAATCCATATCTTGTGTATTGTGATGTTCTATTTAGAGTCTTGGATTTACCTTTTAAAATGTAATGGTATCAAAAAGCAGTGGAGATGGAAGTAGATTGAATTTCTAGATTTACATTAGAGTAATTGGGTAGCTAGGAAGGGTGCCAAACACCTCCTATGTTTCAACATATTCTTTAGAGTACAGGTTAGTTATCTTTGACTTCTTTAGGAAACCTGTGTGAAGCTGACTGGGAAATTCCAGTACTCTCTCTCTCTCCTTACTCTTCCCTCAGTCAAAGATGCCAGTGAAGAAGAGTCCTTTAAGAAGCTGAAACAGGACACCCTGCTTTAGTTCTGTGTTTGCAACTTAAAAGAAGTTGTTCATAGATGCATTCTTGCATTATAACCTTGCTTAACGTGAAAGATTGCATTGTGCCGATGAGAAGGGGTAAGTAGGTTCCCAGATTGGACTGAAGATTTTTTTTTTTTTTTTAGTTAAAACTAACATTATATATATGCAACAAATTACATGTATCCCTGTGGTTTAGTCACTCAGACTGGTCAAGTATAGTGGCCCTTTTCAAGGTTCTTTGGTATTTCTCATTGTGGTTTGAAGGTTTATTTGCATTCCTGACGGAGCAAGTGACTGATATTGTCAATAGGGTTTGTCAGCAAGCTGGCAGAATGTAAGTGTTCCTTTCTTGGCACAGATAACATTAAGAAGTTTATCAGGGAATATTATGCAGACTCAAAATCTGTCAAAAATATGAATGACAGTGTGATAGAAACCACCTGCACAGCTCATGATATTCTTGGATCAAAGTGCCAGCAGGAAATCACTGCAGTATTCCAAATAGTAAGTGTGGTTTTGTAACAAGGAAGATATCTTGAGGAAAAAGTAGATATTTACTTTTTGCCACTTTAAAGCAGTTCCTTAAACTTTGTACCAAAGGAAATGCTTGAATGTGTGGCAAGTGCTAGTAAGAAATATTGAGTTACACATCCACAAATTAACAAGATCTGTCTGAAACTAGGGCACCTGCTATGTAACAGGGACAAAAAAGGAGACTACCAGATATGACTGCGTAGGAGAGAGGTTTTGGGAGAAGCTGTAGCTACTGAAATGAAAGTTTGCTTCATACAGGAAAAGAAACAAAGGTAGAAAGAATACCTGGTACTTGCGAAGACTTTTAGTCCATAAAGTAAAACAGCTTTTGAGGGGAAGAAATGTCACCAGCTCTCAGTGCTTAACTTAGTCTGAGTTTCAAGTGACCTTTCTAAGATCAGTCCATGGGTTCATGGAAAGCTCAGGGCTCTTAGATCCCAGCCCAGAGTCTTACCTGTCAGTCCATGCTGTTTACATTTGTATAAAAAGGAAAAATAACCCGGTTATTCTTGCCATTAATCTACTTTAAATGTCACTCACATCACTTAACAAAGGGAAATCTGTGAAGTGGTCAGCTTCCACCATCAATGTAGCTCATTCTCTGGGGCTGGGGGCATAGCCCATTACTTGTATACTAAACTCATGTAGAAAATAATTGCATGGATAATGAAGACAACTACACTGTACCCACATTCAAACATCTTGGAGAACTTAACTAGCAAAATTAGTCTGCTCAGCCGTGAGTTCAGGCAGATTATGGTATAAAATGAATGCATATGCAATTTTTGGGTTAGTTTGTAGCTCTAGCAAAGTTTCAAAATTAATTTTCCTGAAACGGGGTTTTAAGTTTATGAATAAAAAAAGAGGTGTTTCCATGAAGCAGGGGAAAGTGAAAAAAATCTAGGCAGACAGTAGGAAATTGTGAGTCATTCCTTGTTTATAAACTGTAATGTTTGGTGTGTTTCAGGTTCTTTTTGTTTTACATTTCTGACTAACTTTTGACCCTTGATAAAAAGTGTGAGCACTGAACTACTTTCAAGCACCATTTTTATTTTTAAAATTTGTTGACTAAATAAGCGATATACTGCCAAATTCACTGTAGATTAACTGACTGTCAAAATTTATCCCGAGGAGTCCTGAACATGAACACACTGGGGAACCCTTCTTGAGGATTATTACCAGTTCATTTGAAAGAGCTTCAGAGTTTTCTCATACCTAGACTACAATTAGCAGGAGAGCCTTGTTTTGTGTAGTTTGGTCATCCTGAGAATTAAGTTTATGGGGTGGGGAGAGAGAAAACTATTTGATATTAAAATTCTACATTTCTCCTTTGCTTGTTGCTTTTCCTCTCTGGAAATGCTGTTGCCAAATAACAGAGTGAGTTTTCTTCTTAGTCTCTGTGAAGTTTTGCTAGAAAAGATAAACTTCCTGCTAATCTTCTGTCGTGAGTACACACACACTTGGCATGTTTGGAAGAATGTCATCACAGACTTGGGAAGAGGTGTGTGGGGGGCTGGGGGGATGGTGAGCTGGGATAAGGAGGAAAATAATGTAGGTAGTACAGTAAAAGGAGAATAAAAATTCTGCATGTCTTTTTATCTTAGGAAGAGAGTACTGTGTATTGTAGAGGCCTTAATAGAATTTAGATAGGAGGAAAAAACGTTGGATCGTTACTGTATGCATTAAATTTTGTGAATGTCTGTAATAGAAAGATAAGAATGATCAAGATGTTATTGTCTTAGAATAATAGATTTGTGTCATGTAACGAGACATTTTTTGTCTATTGCCACGTTAGATATCTGAGGGTAGGGCTGAACTCAGAATTTCACTCATCACTATTTGTAAGACTTAAAAATGATGAATGTCAGATTTCAAGACATCTATGGAGAAACTTCTTTAAAAGCAATTTTTCACAATCAGAAAGCAAAGACCTGTAATTAGTGTTGCTGTTTCAAAGGAACAGTTTTATAAGATGACTTGGAATTACCTGTTGATTTTTTGCTGTGTCATCTTTTTTCTGTACCTACCCAATGGCAATGTGAGCAAAGAACAATTAGCTGATAGAAAAGATACTGCAACAAGTGCCAGGTACTGCTAATCCCCTAGGAAAGTGCATGGGTTTATACTTCCAAATAGTTTTTGTGTCAGTCAAACTAGATGCCAGTTAATCTAATGAGGAAAACCAGAAAATCTCAATAACTGTGTATGGACCAGGGTTTTTTACCCAATTTTAATGGAGCAAGTTTCAGAAAACTACAAAATACATGATCTTGGAGACCATGATGAAAGAGCAAAATATTTTCAAACTCTGCCACCTACACAGATTTGAATGTGACTTACAAGGAAAAAACTGTGTAGTGAAGAGGTAGCTAATGATAGATTCTTGCCTCTTTGTTCCAGACATTCAGATGAGAATTGCTGTATATAGAAAAAATTGATGCAGTCTATCATATATCTTCTAATTCCTTTTAGAATAGCCTCTGCCCTGTTAAGTGCTCATATATTTTCCATGAGGAGCTGCAATTTAGCAGAAATTCTTTTGGTCATGATTTTGACATTGTCCAATTGCCATGCTTAGTGTATGGCACAGTTAGTCACGTTTTCCTTTCTGAACAATTCTGGATTTCCAAACTTTTTTTTTTCAATCTTTAGGTATTGTAGCAAACAGTTATCCTGTTGCTACAAATCAGTAACTTTAAAGAGTTTAGCAATTATCTTTTGCTTGATTTTATGCAGCCCATCTGTATTAAGTTCTGGGGATTTTATTACCCTTTTCCACCCTGAAGAGCAACAGTATGCTTAGTCAGTGGTTGCTCAATTGCCAGTGTGTAGTTGGCATTAAATGTATACATTTAGAAAACACATGGCACATCAATTACAGTGTTTTCCGATACAGACTGAAATTCCATCAGCTGTGGCCAATAATAATATTGCACTGGCTCAAAACCAAAGAATGCCATGTTTTGACTTGTGTATCTCAGTGCTAGTTTAGCATCCTATATCCCAAAGGAATTTTTCTTTTCATTTCCCCTCCCTTGCTTTTCTTCTCATCCCCTTCTTTCCCTGAAATGAAGATGCAGACTATAAAATCCTAATAGGTAGACTTCAATAAAATACAGCTGTGACACTGGTCACATTCTTCAGAAGAGTTCTATTAATCAGGAAAATTAATGTTCCCATAAGGCATTGGTATTTGGGGTTTTTTTGTTATTTCTACTTATTTCCTTGAGTTTTACTAGGACTTTTACGATGCAGTAAAATATAAAAGCACAAGTAAAGCACTGGGAAGCTTCTTAAGCCAAGTTCCTGTGTTCCAGTCTGAGCAGGAAAGTCTTAGCAGGGAAATTAATCTCCTGCATGATGGCATTGACGTAAGCCTCTGCTCGGTTTGTGTGCACATGTAAACAGGGAAACCAAGAGAAGAGAATAAAACCATTTTATTTTGGAGTTTCGTTTACAATTTATTTTACTTAGGAGAGGTAGAAAGGGAAAGCAGAACTTAAAGGCCTGCACAACTCTTTTCACAGAGCTTTAGCACACATGCTCCAATAGACCCAGTGACATTTGCAGACTCCTCTATCTGCATTGGGAATGAGTCACAGCTCTCTTCTGTTCTGTCTGGTTTCTCAAGCCTGGAGAAGCCATCAGGTGAAGTTTTAGAGTGGGTTTTGCTGATGTCAGCATGAGGAAACCAATTGAGACTCTCCTACCCTGCTCAGAGTGCAGTGAGCCTAATGCAAACCTGCTCTAACAGCTGGGGGAAAGCCACTCAGCCTGCTCCTTACCAGGATGAGCTGTGCCAAAGAATATGAAGATGTGGTAACCATAATTCAGCTCTTACACCATTACACAAACACAGTCCTACTAGGTAGGATCATGTGTCAAGCATGACATGCTTGTGATACAATTACCTTTTGCATGGCAGGCAATCACATCTCCTTTAGCATTTATCCTGTGTCTGAGGATGCCAGACTGCTGAGCGATTTCATTAGCTTGCTATAGAGAGATTTGGAGACCCTGCACGGAGATTGGAAGCTGGTAAAAGGCGTGCTGAGGGCCTTATCCCTCTCCCTATAATGGAAGGGAAGGCTCTAGAAGCAATTCTGTCCTCTAAAGAGCCTTGGAAGACTTGC
This sequence comes from Brachypodius melanocephalos, assembly GCA_013398615.1. NCBI lineage: Eukaryota > Metazoa > Chordata > Aves > Passeriformes > Pycnonotidae > Brachypodius > Brachypodius melanocephalos. The sequence goes on along the minus strand of VZSR01000028.1, from coordinate 654,073 downwards.
TGAAGTGACACTGATGGTATAGATAGATTTCACACAATACCCTCTGCTTTCTTATGCACCAAGTTTGAATCCTTAGTCTGTACACAGCCTTTGTTGAGCGAATTTATTTCAACAAGCTTGGAAATACTTGAATAAAAATCTTCTTAGGGATTTGTTGAACAAGATATGCTGACTTGCTACTATAAAAAGTTTTCTCTTTATGCTTTACTTAGTCATTTAATTACGTGACAAGTTTCCTAAACAGTAAACTGGTGCAAAATATTGTACTAAAAAGTAAGATGGCATTGTTTTCATAAATTCTACTTTAGATTTTTGTGTTTCAAACCTGTAAGAAGAGAAGCACGTGGAAATATGCTGTCTTTATTTTGAACTACTTTGTTAGTGCAGAAAATGAATGCACAAAACTCAGCTCTCCACTTGGTCTCTGGTTGCTTGTGAACGATATGGGAAAGCCCCTGACCCCATATACACAGAAGCAAACCAGAAATGGTGTTTAATGGATTAAAGCTTTGCTTGTCACTCTTTGTTGCCAGAATTAGGGACCAAAGTTCAAAACTTTAATTAAGTGGCAAACAGGTGAAAGATTGAAAAGCCCCAGTGCTACAGCTGACTGATAAATTGTTCAATACACACTAAAATCCAAAACTGTATAGCAGGTTCAGTTAGGAGCTTAGAATAGCAGTTGGTTACTAAAGAATTTTAGAACTATGAGGTTGGATGATATATTTAGAGATTATTTAGTCTATATTCTCATCCAAGGCAAGGCTAATAATTTCTGACACACGCTTACATCGCCTTTTAAAAATCTATGCTTAGAAAGCTACTTGTATTTCCAAGAACAGACTCCCTTAGCAAAATGTCCTTATTACTTCCCTTTAAAAAGTTTTTTTTCACCATTGAATCTTTATTATCACAACTTACAATGCTATGAGCTATTTTGCTATTTCTTGACCACAGGGTTAAGGAAAATAATCTGTTTCTATAAATTACACAGCTATATTTATTTAATGAGGTTTTCTTTTCCTTAGGCTCTGTTGTGTGACCTTCTGTCTTTACTCATGAGATGTTTTCTAAATTTATGCTTTGTCAAGGTGTAGTCCTGTTTGTATCTGGTGAATTGTGTTGCCTCAAAGCAGGAAACAATGCTTCAGGTGAGCCTTAGGAACACAGAGAGTGGGAGGTTGCTCTTCTGGACAATACTCCTTTTTAAATCTCCTAGAATCAGGCTTGTTTTTGCCTAAGACTGCGATTGTTTACTGTGTGATTCACTGCTGCTTCCCATGCATTTTCTGAAGAAATGGCCCCTTGTCCTGCAGATTATTCCCATGTGTATGTAGGGCTTGGTATTTTTTATATCCTCCTTTTCTTTTTTTTTTCTGAAAATTTCTGCCTTTTGCCAAGGACATTCAGAGAAGATTACTGGCTTAATATTATCTTGGAATAAGGATATCTCCTTTCTCCATCCAAACCATTGAAGAAAATATTGAATAGTGCTGGCCTTGAGACAGCAAGCTGCTTTGATAAATTGTCTTTCTGCTTTGACAGAATTACTACCCTTACAGTAGAGTTTGCCAGTTACTTTTCTCACTGATATTCCACCATTTTTATAAAGATGATTTCTTTTTCACGTGTGTGGTTGATCACGCCTTCATAATTTCTTTGTCTCTCTCCTTTCTGTTGATTCTCCCACCTATGTGTCTTTCTACAGAAGTAGGAGAGGTCAACCAGCAATGCTTACCCATATCTTCACAGACAGAAGATATTTTAGCTAGAAAGTAGAAAGCATCGAGTGTCTGACACACACAGATTACTGGTTCTTAATGTTACCATCTTAATTGCCCACAGCTTTGAAATCAAAGTAGGAGAAATAATTGCATTTCTAGACTTCTGGCAAAGAGCTACAGATCAATAAGAAATATGTGCCATTAAAACAAGCAAAATAGAATATTTGGGTTCTACCTCATGTGTATCCTTTTGCCTTGAGACATAGTATTAAGTATCAAATTACTTAACTATCACTATAGATATTGAAGTTTGCAAAATTCAGGTTCTGTGAGTGGTAAAGTATCACAAGGTTTTGGCCCAAAAAGTCTTTGTTCACATTAACATATGCATGGGACATGAAATATAATAACTTGCATCACACAGAGCAGGGGTCATTGGTTGTGGTGAGCCAGCAATAGTTGGAAAATAAACTGAGAAAAACAATAATTTAGATGTTTTCTACTTGAGTTTCATCCAGTGCTGGAAAATTAAAAAGATATCTCTAGAGCATAATTTAAATAGGTTTTTGCCATTCTAATTAATCTAAAAAAGATTAGCTTGAAGTAAGCAATATGATGAAGCTTATCTGAAGAGGACTTTTTAAAATCACAATAATGCTTTCAAGGAAAAGTTCATTATGATTACCCTTCCTCATTATGATTAAAGTCACCTCTTCAGTGCATTCTGTGTAACAGGTCCAGTGTGACGTACAATTTGGAGTACACAGAGCCTGTAGATTGGAGTAATATTACTGCAATATGCTCCAATTCTGCAGTCTGCCAAGAGCGGTGGAATTTATACATGTTATTTTTCCAGTTGGACTCAGGCTTCAGGCCTGGGTCTAGTCAATCTACCACACGTTTCTGTAATGACCGCTGTCAAAGGGTTTGTGTGAATACTTATCTCACATGTAGAAATGATTTCTGAATATTATAAGGCAGCGGGTGTTGAATGAAAAAAAATGGTCAAAAATGACTCTTTGCAAGATGAAAACCAATGCAATTAAAGTGAAGCTCTGTTACCATTTCCCATTAACAGTAGTTTTTTTTCAAGCCATGCTCAAATGGAAGTACAATGAACAACAATGTAGATTGGCGTTGGCCTGGAAAAATTAGTTTTAAAATATTTGCTGCTTTTAGGACCAATGAAACTGAGAGTTCAGTGGAAACATATTTGGTGTAGCTTTCATTGAGAATTTGGAGAATATTTTTTCCTTTCTTGTAACTTTCTGGATTTTTACCTTGAGCTACAGAAAATCCCCCTAAATAACAGAAGCATAGCAATATATACACATAACATGAAACAGAAAGAAAAATGAGATTTCTTTGTGATTTTTAGCTTTGTGTATTATCAGTGAGTGAGAGGACTTCAAAAAGCAGCAAATTATTTTGAAATGCTGAAACCCAGAGCAAGAAAACTATATGAAGGAAATAGTAAATCTTGGCAGACAAGAATGAATGTGATGATGACTAGATGAAGGTCTTTAAAAATATGACAACACTCTGAATGCTGCATACCGTTGAATAAAGATCTTCAGATCCTTCAAGGTCTTGTAGTCTGACACAGGTGAATGTTTTCCTGGTGAAGATGCATTTCTCTCTACTTCTCAGGAATAGAAAAAGTGGGGGAGGTGAAACTGAACTACACAAAATAACTGGTGATGACAGTCTGATCATTTTTTGTTTAGATAGTTGCTATATGACTGTGTGAAAAAAAATGTATACAGTGTGGGGATCACTTACTGAGTCCTTTCAGGGTAACCAGACTTGACACCATCACCCTGTTGTAAAAGCAATATATTTTATAGTCTCAAGGGAGAGACTTGTTTCGATAAAATCCACCTAACTCCTAGGTTTTCCTTTGTGAAAATACATATTAATAGAACATATATTATTTCTCTGTCATATAGAGTTATTTCATGAAAATAATGTTAATTGAACAATAATTGGTGGATAAAGTAATGGGAACTTTCCTGGCAGTATACAGCCTAGGATGCATCTTACTTTCTTATCTTGCCTCAAACTTTGGAAATGCCAGTGTTCTGCACTTAACGGTGTAAACATGCCCCTCTTCTCCTCTCTCCCCAAGCCCTAATGCAACTGCAGAAGAATCCCAACCATGCTGATCCCACTTGCCCCGTGTCAGGAGCTCCACCTCGTCCGCACCGAGCGCTTTGCAGGAATCAATCCGCACGGGAGCCCCGGTGCTGGGATATGGGGAGAGCCTGTGGCAGGACCTTCCCTCCCTGGGCACAAAGGGGACGCACGCTCCCGGGCTGTGCAGCTGCACGGGTGGTGCTGCCTTGCTGCTGGTTTGCTGCTCCTCTGGCTGGGTTCCGTGTTTCCCATCAAGAGCTGTGCCAGCACAGGTTTGTTATGAGCCCTCTGACGTGTGTGGGAAATTGTGTCTCACCTGAAGCCCTCATGACTTCAGTTCACTGAGAACCACGCTCAGCCGCTTCTGCTTTATGGCTTTGTTTACAGCCTGTGCTCGCTGCGGTTGAATTCTTCCTGATTTATGTCAGCGTGATGTCAGAGCAAGCTTTTCGCTTTGGATCTATGTTGAAATCTTATCTTGCAAACAGTTAACAGTTTGCTACTGACGCTATCTGAACTTGGTCGTTTTTGTTTTCCTCACTGGTGTAGCTTTGGTTTGTTTCGTGTAGTTGTGGTCCTACCAGCTTCAAACACCATATTCTGCTTCAGCCAATTCTAGGTCATTAGGTTATGTATGCTAAAAATTATGAGCAGTGCTTTCATTTGCATAGTTATATCCACACATTATCCAGAGTGAATAAAAGCCAGATTGTAAAATAATTACAATCTCTTGAAGTAGAGCCAGCCTTACAGACCAGATCCATCCGTCTTCATTAATTTGTATACAGTTTTTTTTACCAGAACAAATTTGCTGAAGGTACTCGCATGGGAATGCTGAAACAGCTGCACAACTTTTATTTTGAAGAAAAAGAAGTTGAGACTCGGAACAGTGTGTTTGAGAGAGAGAGAGAGAGAGTGACTCTGCATTTAAGACTTTGACCAGTGTGTGTAAGAAGTGCTCTCATGGCTGGGACAATCTAACAGATTTTTACCTGGGCAGCACTTGGCAGAGCTCCCCGCTTTTCCTGCACAGTTGAAAGGGATCCAGTGCCATTCTGCGCCCCGATCAGCTTGGCTCCCGGTTTGCTCAGCCTGCCCGGCTTGGTAGCGCACGGCTGTGCCTGGCTTTCGTGGCCTCTATGGCCCTTTTCTGCTCCACTGTCAGAAAGAGGGAGGGAGTCTTCCCCCAGCACCAAAATACCATTCTGTGTGCTCTCTGCAGCACAGTAGCTAAGAACAAGTTTCCCCATTACTCCCTGGGTTTTTTGGGAGTTATTTGCTGGAAGAAGTCTTTTTCCCCACTTTAAATGGATGATTGTGTTACAATCAAGAAGAAGCATCTCCAAAGACCAATCTTTAGGTAAGTGGTGCAATTATTACTTTGAACTGAAAACGTTATGAACTTTACTCTCTAGTCTTATTTGTTAACTTAAAGTTTGTATGCAAGCACACACAAAGTTGTTGAAGATAAAGAGTTTAATATTGTAGAGCCTAGGAACATATTAGGTGATTTTGGTCTTCAGAATATAATTTTTTTTCCACTTATACTAAGACTTTATAAAAGTTATTTTTCTTCTCCTCTCTGTCCTCTGCATTCTCTAAAGTTTTGTGTGGGATTGTCTTTATTATGAAAGAGAGGCAGAGTAGTTTTTGACAACTTTTTTGTGCTTGTTCTGTTGTCCTACAGCTCTAAAGCCCCTCCGTGTGTTCTGGAATTATAAAACTTTAAAAGTGGAACATGATTCTTGGCTGGTTTAGCTGGTTTTGTCTGGATGGCAGTTTTAATACTTGAAATGATACACCTTTCATAGTCAAGTTGCCTGCTTGCTGTGATGTGCAGACAAGTGCTTAAAGTCTAAATGATCTGTAAGACACTTCTGATAGTAAGGGTTCAAGTTTAGAGAGTAAGAAGTTGGAGTTTTAGTGAGGTGATTCTTCAAAGCATCCTTTACATATTAATTTGATCTCTGAACCATTTTTCTGATTATTTTATATTTTAAAGTCAGTTGTAGAATTTCTTTACAGATCAGGATTAGATCTTGTTTACTTGTGCTTTCTACCACAGAGGACTCCTTTTTTTCTTTTATCAAGGCCCAGCTTCAGGTCAAAGCACCTTGAGTGGGAAATAATATTTCCTCAAACTGCTGTGAATAAGGATGCAGCAGCTGGAAGATTAAATAAATCTGCAATAGTTCACACTTCTGTTTATGGCTGGTGACAACTTTAACAAAAACCCGACTCTTACGGGGTGACATCAGTAGGATATTGTAACCACAGTGTTAATATGACAAATAAATGTAAGATTATAGGTTGTCCCAGAGCAAATGTAGGATTTTTATTCATTGGATCACTACTATTGATGTCATATATGATGGGAGTGCAGTAACAGCTGGCATTGCATCTCCAGAGTAAGTTCAGACAGGTGGTCATGCCAGGATTGTGTCCTACTAACCTTAGATGTGGAGAAATCCTTCAGTGCTGTTATAGTTGCAGGGCATAAGGAGAATCTGGACACTAAAAGGTTACTATGGAAGGGAAATGTCATAACTGTTAACCTTAAATTTGAATCTCCTGTGTATTTGCTATGCAATTTATATCGTAAATTAAATGAAACGTTTTGCACTTCAATAAAGAGGAGCTAAAAAGTTCTTTCCCAGAAAGATTTTGACTGACAATTAAGAGACATTTGATATTTTCCTCAAGTGATACCTTTTTATTTAAGTTAATAGTTTAATTGAATGTATTTGTTTAAATATCAGTAACTATTTCCAAAGATCTGTGATAATTATCCTATAAGCTGTAATTAAAAAAAAAAAATAAAATCAAAATGCACATTCTTCACAGTTGTTTGGGGCCATTAGAATTGTGGGTTAATAAATGCATATTTTCTGATGTTTGGTAATGCGCTATAGAAACCTTCTGTAGCTGATGTTGTACTGGATAGTTTGCCACAGCTTTGTTAACGGATGTTTCCCTAAATTGCCTTGTGGGACTGAACTTAAGTCAATGAAATACAAGACGTTTCAACATTTCTTTCCAAAACCCATTCCTTCAAATCAGCTCTTAATACAGAACTGCAACTAAATACTGTTGGCATGCTTAATCCAGAGTGAGAAAACCCCTAATATGGAAAGCCCCCAAAGAGTCCACGGCTCTGCAGTGACTCTTCTGGCAAAAGATCCTCCCTGTAATGCTACAGTAAATGCTTAAGAAATGTTTCCAAGGTCGAGAGCAGCATGATATTTTAGGCAGCTCAAACAGAAAGACGATCTCCGTATGTCGTAAAGATTGTATCGTGTACAGTAAATACAGATGCTATCCTGTCTTAAAGAGCTGGTTTTTTAATGTGTGTTCATTTTCCTTATGACTTTGGAAAATATTTCTCTAGTGAAAAAGTGTTCTCATGCAAGCTTTTGTGAAGATTTAGCCTCGGTCCTTTGAATCCTGTGATTTTTATGTTCATATAGGCTAAATGGTTTTACTGAGTACAAATCTCACATTAAGGTAACTGAATCAGCAGTCTATTCAATTTTTTCCTTGAAAAGAAGAGAAAAAAAATTCCCAAGTTTGATATATATTTATATTTACCAATTTTTGATGACAGCCAACACTAATTATAGTTAACTCTTAAAAAATGTATCTTTCTTGGGAGTTATGTTAGAACTCAATAAGTACCTGTAAGTATCTTCCTACTCAGCAAAGTTGCATTTACAGTGGAACTGTGCTTTTACTTGTTGCTTTTCCAGTAATGTAAAAATGAAAGTATTTGTTCTAAATAATCCTTTCAATATTATTAATACTCTGCATAAGAGTGGGATCAATATTATGCTTCAAGATGGGAAACTCAATGACAGGAAGACATTTCTGACTTATTTACAAATTTTTTTGCAAGTTCTGAATTCATTAAGAAATAACGATATAAAAATATGGGAACTAAGTGTAATGTTTGGTACTTGCTACCCAGCAGTACTTGGAAATAACTAAATTAATTCAAAAATATAACTGTGTAAAAAAAGGCCAAGCTTACAAATCACGTTGAACTGATTACTAAAGTACTGAAGCACATCAATTGGGTTAAAAATTTTTAATTGCATCAGAAAAGACTGCCAAATACTTAGAGATTCCTGCATTCATTAATATCAAAGGAAGTATCTGCTACATGCAAAGATAGATTTCAACAGAATGTAGAGCTTGGATATTCACTGGCTATTTCAATGCTAACAGAAATTACTGAAGACATTCCATATTTTTATTAAGAACAGCATCTTGAGCATATTTGCTGTGACTGGATATGGTGAAATTAATCCAAACAATAAACAAATCAGGTTTCTCAAAGAAAGCAATGGGAGCCTCATGGCTCTTACATTTAAAACTGGACTGAATAAAGTCATAAAATACGCTTTAGGGAACAAATCCTTCTCTGTCAACTGCATACAGTAGATGACATCAGAGATGTTCTAGTGCTCAAATTTCTATGAGTTCTGTTAGAATATGAATCCACATGGTCATTAATCAAAACTTGTACTGAGGCTAATATTATTGTGCACTCTGTTTCAGTCTTTAGGGAATGGGTTGTGTTGCATGACTTTGGATTTTCTGGTCTCATCTGTAAATGGAAGCAAAAGGATCAGAGTGTCACAAGACAAGTTGTTCTTTGGGCGTCTTTGCCTTGGTAGGGCCCACAAAAGCCTGGAGATAGTTCAAGAAACCCATGGGCTTTGAGATTTCCAGATCAATGACAGCTGGATAATGACAAAAAAATTTATCCTTGCTGTGTAACGTCTTTGATTTAAGGCTCTTGGTGTGTTTAAGAAATACTATTGCGTTAGCTTAAAAATTTTGTTCTGCGTGTTTTCTCTTTTGTTCTGCACATTTTCTGTGGTTTCATGCAATATTGGATCAGGGGTTTTTTCCCTTCGAGCCAGAGGAACATGAAAATGGGGGCTCATGGTGCTGAAAGGCAGAGAAAGGATAAAGGTGAAACCCTGCAGTTTTCCTGCTCCTCAGGGAGCTCTGGTGCCACCTTCTCTTCTCAGAAGAGCCCCTGTACTGTTGCTGTTGTTCTGGTACCTTTATTCATTTACATTTATGGATGTTGTGTTAACTGCAATTAACCAGATTGGATCCATTGGTAACTTTGAATTCTCCTTTACTAAGAAATGCCCCCTCCAGTCCTTTGGTCTCTAGTCCCTCAAAAGACATGTAGCTGATTCGTTGTTTTATTGTACACTAAGATTGGTTCTAAATACTAAACGCCGTTGCCTACTGTAACCAACTGGCAGAAACTATTCAGCACTATTTCTACACCACCAGAGAGCACATGGGTAATTATATGCTGTACAGAATATTGTTTACAGACACCTGATTTCCAGAAAATGTTTATACTGCTGTAAATTGTAGAGTAAGACCAATCTATATCAATAACTTTTGAGTTTTAATTACAGAGTAAATAATAATAAAATATTCTGCAACTTCTAGACATTTGACGTTTTTGCCAGAGACTCTCTTCTTGAAATATTATACTAACAAGTCATTTCTACCAAAAAATAGCCATCAATGCAATGCCCTTACTTTGTTTCTCCTCCCTTGCTTTTAAAAAATTCTTTTCCTCTCCTGAATGTTTGAAATATTCAGGAGTTTTACCAAATACAAGAGATGTCTTTATACTGTGGTAACAGATTTTTTTTTTTTCATATTTGTGAATTTTATCTTACTCTCTTTATGCTCTGGAGTCAATATCATGTATACTGAACAGGCATGTTTGTTATTTGCATGGGTATAGCTGCTGTTGGCACCTTTTCAATTGGGTCTGTAGAAAGGAACTAAATCAGAATAACACATGAAGAAGAAGCAACTTAGTAAACAAGTACCTGTGGGCAGCATAGAAAGTTGTAGACTTTAGTTGCTTAGAAGTTTATTAAAAAGTGTGTTTTCTCCCTTTACTTTTAGCAGCCTTCAAGTGGCTCCAAATTATTATTATCTTTATACTGTAAAGATTTATTTCTATCAAATTGTGCCCTGCAATTACAGTGCATACACATTATGCATAATTATTCCTGGTGATAGCTTAATTGTAAATTAATGTAGCATGTTAATTTAATGAATGACAGTTTATTGCTGTTGTGTAGAAGGAAAGTGGGCAGGAAAGAGAAGATGCAGTTGTCCTTTATTTCATGCATCTGAGGAAAGGCTGAAATATAAAAACACAGTACCACAAGAAGGCCATGAAATCAGAGTCTATTTCTCGATTAGCCCTTGCCCTAATGACAAACTTTGCTGCAGTTTTGCAAATATGCACACAGTTCATAGCTATGGCCATTCTGCTAGTGATGGTGTGTTTATTTGCTGTGTGTGCTCCCTTCTCTTTCTCCCTGTGTAGCTTTAATAACTACACTGATGGGTGAGTGCCCCAAAATACTACATAGTTGTGTTGATTTAAACTGTCAATATACTTTTTAAAAAAAAAAAATGGCAGTGCCTTAAGAAGAGCTGTCATAAATTCCAATGAGAAAGGAGTTGGTGTAAAAAAAGTAATTCTATTGAGATCTGAGGCTGAATGAAATTTCTTGGTGAGGAATTTTTTTTTGTACTTTGCTCTCAAAGATCTGTTTAGTCAGACCTAAAAGCCCTAAAATAACTGTTATGCTGTGTTTTTCACTTCCTTGGGCCAAGGCCCGTGAGTGAAGAAGATACACTGTAAATGGCAATGGTGAATACTACTGGCTCACCGCAGGGCGTTGCAGTGATTAATGTTTTCAAGCTGGTAGGAAAAGGAGCTGTAGCAAAGGTTAGAGCCCCTCCCATTTCACAGACCTCGTAGCCTTCAGTTTGGTGGGATTTATTTTCACTCCACACGTGTATTATCCTTTTCTGGGAGCTCATAGGTTTAAATTACGTGGTGAGAGTACTCAGTTCTGCTTTTCCCACAGAGTACCTGTGGCACCTGTCGTGTCTCAGGTGAGCATGTTATCCATCCATGGAGGAGAGTCTGCGATGGAAGCTGCAGTTTGGCCAGGTGTGAGCCACGGCACCGTGTCCTGTGTGTGTTTGGATGAAAGGCAGGGTTTAAGTTTGTCTCTATTTGTCACTGTGGTGGTGAGAAGTCTGCCCAGGCTGAGCACCTCCCTGGGGTCAGGGATAAAGACACAACTCCTGCCTCTGTGTCTGGGGTGGAAATCAGTGCAGGAGGGAGGGGAGGCTGAGTTAGTGAGGCACAGCGGTGAAAAGGGAACTTCCTTTATATGGCTTTTAAAAAGCTGTTTCTGTCAAACCAGGCTGAATATTTTCTATGATAATCCTGGACAGATCACAGGGATCTTGCTTGGTTTAAAAGCCCAGACTAGGATGGCTCTCTGGGTTCCCAATTTCCTCATGTGTACATAAAGGCATTCAGAGCAAAAGAAATTGTGATTCACCCGTGGAGCAGAATCACGTGTGCTGGAGTTGGTCGCAGTGTTGAGAGCCTCATTAAGCAGTCTTTATTAGTCTGCTAGGAAATTATCTTCACTAAAGAAGAGAATGAAAACAGGCTATGTCAGGATGACATGACATTTAAAAGATTTTCTCTTTTTTTTTTCTTTTCATAGACTTAGTATTTCAATGCAGTCTCTGTTTATAACATTTTTTCTTGCCCTTAAGGACCTGTTGGATATGTCAGTAAAAAGTGTTTTCCAAACCAGGAGAGAACAGTAAAGAACAATCCAAACCAATATTCTGTTTATTACTGGATATTATGGAAATGCTGACTTCTGAAATGTTTAATTTTCCATTAAAAAAAACTTACAGTTGCAAGCATTTATTTTAATGCTCTTTCTCTCTAGATGGACCTTGTAGACTCTCCCAGAACTGCAGATGAAAAGTCAGAATTTCAAATGTAGGATGTCAGCATTGGAATTGATGATGATTGTGGGGAATATGTAAATATGAAAACCAATGCAAAAATCAGTGGCTTTAGTGGCAGAGTAATACTGAGAAGTTGGGTAGGAGTTTTTGGAATTGAGAAAGGAAGAAGGGTGAAAAGCTTTATAGAAATAATGTGAATCCAAAAAAAAAGAGGTGAGAAAAAAGTAAAGGAAAATTAGAGAATGAGTAACAGAATATAATGAATAATGTGGAAATGTAAAGATAAGCAGGTGGTGAGCTGACAAAGAAATTAATGAGAATGTGGTAATTTTCAGCTTTACATTCCTACTCATCCCTTAATACATTAAAACATAAATCATGGTAATTACTCCATGTTATCTGCAGGTAGACTACAGAGAGTGACACCACTGGAATATATTGAATATTTAATGTTGGCCTGATGGTCTGTTTGGGACACTGCTGGTGTGCTGGTTTGTGCTATTCCCAAGCAAACTTTTCTGGAGTTAATGATGAATTCAAGAGGCGTTACAAAATCAGTTGCTGAGTCATTTTTGAATTGGCATGAGTGAGCTTTGTAATATTTCTTGTCAAAAATGTCTGATTTTCAAGGTACTTAAAGGGATCTGAAAAAATCTATTCATTAAGTGGATTCTGATGGGGTTGTGGGGGTTTTTCAGCTTGCAAAATTTAGGTAAAGGAATTTCCTGATCACCAGAAATGGATGGCTGGATGGCTTTCATCCAGACCTTCATCTAGTATTTGAAGCAGTGCCCAACACAGAAATTAAGCCTGGGTCTGAAATTAAGTGGCACTTAGGGACATGGTGTAGTGGGACTTGGCAGTGTTATGTTTACAATTAGAGTCAACGATCTTAAAGGTTTTTTCTAACCTAAATGATTAATTTATTCTATGATTCTGTTCTCAAGTTGTGCCATTCTGCTTGCTAGAGCTCAGAAGTTTTCAGCCCATGTTCATACCCTAAAGAATGTTCCTCTTGCCATGTCATGGTGATTGTTATGGAATTTATGTGTAAATGTTTGTGCTTTTTGAGAAAATCAGTTTGATTTCCTGGAGGCATCAACTGAGAAACATTTTGTGCTGAGCTCATCCTTCTTAAATTATTAATCCCCTAACTTCAGAAAAATCACCTTTCACCACTAGAACAGGTCCTGTTAACATCTCATTTGTAAACTAGATGTGTTTTCTTGTGGCTTTGCAGAACACAGACTGGAACTTTTGTTTTATGTAAAACAGGTAAAATGCATTGGTGTAAAACTAATGTATTGCAGTAACCTTTTCTATTGATAATGGACAATTAGAAGGAGTTTTTAAAATGTTGTTGTGAACCAAATTAATGGCTTCCTTAATGCCAGAGAAGGGATTTCAGTGCTATAACATGCTTCATAAAAATTAAAATTAAATTACTATTTTGCCTCACTAACTGGGATATTGTCTCCAAATAATTAACAGCATTTTGGTGTTGTTTTGAGCAGAAACAAATTACTAAGTTCCCATAAAAATGCATATAGATTTTAAACTATTTTCAACAAGACTGATCTAGCCAGAATGATTGTCCCTTCAGGGCCTAAATTAAAATGTGCTGTTGTGTTGCCAAGCCTCTCTTTTTACATTCCATCCTCCTGGAATGTGAAAAACAGCTTTAATGATTCTGTTAGCTGATGTAAAACCAGAGTACATAAAGGTTTCCTTAGGAATCTTGGAGGCTGTCTTGGCACAGGCTAAACTCTGTTCTGCTCCTGACTGCTTCCACCTCCTGACTCAGCTTCTCTGCATATTCTCTCACTGTCTGTGCACTGCAGTGAGATGGGCTGAGAAACGTGCCCAGTTTGAAATGTTTGTTTTCTCTGGGTCTGAAGGAGTAGTTACTCATCAGCTTCTTAACAGGAGCTTTTTCCATGTGTACCTCTCTGCTTTCAGTCATCTCTTTGCTTGAGAAGACAAATCCAGTTCTACAGTACCCTGCACTGGGCATAGGACAGCCCTGGCTGTAGGAACAGACTGGGAAGGGAGAGGCTGGAGAGCAGCACTGTGGAAAGGGACCTGAAAGAATGGCCTGTGTCAGGGGAGCTTTAGGTTGGGTGTTAGACAAAGATTCTTCACCCAGAGAGTGGTTGGGCAAACAAATTATTTAGGGCATAGATGGAAAATAGATGTTTTTCCAGCGTCTGTAGATGTTGGGAAAATGGTGTATGTGTTATTGTGTACACAACTCTTTCTTAAACCACCTTGCTAAGACTTTCATTTTTGTGTTATCATCAATTCTTACTCCTGTTATCATTCTCAATATGTTTTCATGTTGTTTTCTGCATTGTTGCTGCCTCATCCATTGCCTCCATCTTCTTTCCAAGGCGTTTTTCCATTGTCTACACTAAATGTTATATTGTGTGATGAAGAGCGTTCCTCCAAATGAAAGATTTACCTAGCCTCCTACGTACCTGCGCTTTATCCGTTCTCATGGCTTCCAAAATCTCTTACCACAGTCTTTCTGTATTTAAAAGAATGTGCAATGGATCTGAGCTGGGTCTTAGGATACCCAGCTTCTTCTTAAGCAGTTAACCATTGCTAATTATGTATTCAACCAGAGATATATCCTCATCTTAGATAATTTCATCAAACTGTATTTCCTTTCTTTATGAGAGTGTCTCATTAGGATGGCAGGAAAGACTTCAGTAAAGTCAATATATCACATAAGCACTTACACATTAGACCAGTGAGTCTAGCAAAGAAGAAAATAAAAGCATTTTGACATGATTTGCTTTGGGCAAATTAATTTTGGCTGTATTTTATTATGTTTGGAGCATGTATGCCTTTGTAAATGGATTTATTAGGTATGAATTTTTTTTCTTTCTGTGAATCACAGGTAAAGGGACAGATGTGTTTCCCATGTACTTCTTTACCTCCCCAGAGATATCTGCCTTTCCTCAGCCCTCTAATACATTCTCCCTGTTAGTTTGTGAAGATCTATCTAATGATGGAACAACATTCAGCTAATTCCTTAATTATGTGGTAGTGAATTTCGTCAGGTTTTGCCTATGCAAGTCCATGTTAGTTTCATTCATTTTATGCCTCAGCTTTTCTGATTTAATTCCCATTCACACTGTGTTTCTTCTGCTCCTTCCATTTTCCTTCCTTTTCCTATAACTTTGAGCTCCGAGATTTCATAATTTTAAGCAGAATTTGTTTGCACTTTTCTATCATACTTTTATTATGGTGCATAAAACTGAAATAATGGCCCATCAGTTCTCTCCCTCTGTAAATATCTCTACTTCCTGAAACAACTCCTTGTCTCCAACAATGTGTTTTGCCATGTTATTTTATTGAAAAAACCCCTCAGAGCTCTGGTGTTATTATCTTTCTGTGCTTTTGGTGTTTTCTGTACTTCCTCATCTTGGCAATGCTTTGTAAATTTGCTTCATTATTTGGTCTCTGCGGCAGTGGCTCTCTATATTTCCGTTCTCTTTGCCTGACACCATTTGTCTGCATATTTACCTATCTCTTGTGGGCCTTTAGCAGAGATGGAATGCTTGCTGTGCTGCTGATTGCTTCATGGCTTTGAGGATTGTGTCTGGCAGTGCCAGCAGCAGGGACCAAGTGAGGATGGATCACACGCCTCGGGCAGAAGAACATTCTGACCGCTGTCTTGCACTGACTCCTCCCAGCAGAAGAGTGAGGTGTGGATTTTCTCACCAGCAGGAACCACTGCTCTTACTAGAGGATTTGGGATCTTGGATGGAGGGCTTGCAGTGAAGGCAGAACCCTGAGATGAGTAGGCATTCTTACTGAGCTGCTGATAGAACTGCAGTCTTCATTAGTTAGCCAATTTCCTCAGTCCATGTTTCACGTTCATCTTGATGGAGTCCATTGCTCTGGGAAATACCACACTGAAACACATCCTGCTGCTGCTCTCCTGAGCTGTGGAGGGGCTTCCTTGGCAGACATTCCCTAGGCTGAATGGTGGTTCTGGGCAGCTTTCTTCGGCAGGGGCACAGAGTCTGCTCATTAACATTGGGGTGGAGTCCACAGCATCAGGATCCTTTTATGGGTCGAGGCTTACCAGATGCGAATGGTGCTGTTGGCATCATTTCTCTTTCCCCCCACTGTGATTTGTTTCCTCTGTAGCATCTGAAAGAGCAGTGGAAAGGCCTGCCTCTGTGGCTGTTATCAATGGGTGAATTTAGCAGGCCATTTCAGTTTGTCTCTTAGCTTCATTAGATTCCTATTGCGTGCCAGATTACTGTCACCTGAAGACCATAGTAATGTCTAAGCATACCTCATATCACACATAATGTATGTGCTAAATCTCACCTGCCAGACGGAGAAAATAGATCAGGGCTGCAGTACTGGGCATAAGCTAAAAGGTAGAAAAAGGTAGAACCAATTCTCCAGTCAGAAGACTGGCAAGACTACGTGGTGTTTACTGTGTCTTTGCTGTTAGGAATTATCTCCCAGAGGGAGCCCAGTAGCAGTAAGTTCTCCTTCATTATAGTGCAGTCAAATAAATTAGTTTAAATACTTGCCAAAGGAGGTTGAATTTAGTGTTTGACTTGGCACTGGAAGAACTGCTCACATGGGCAATGAAGCCAGGAGTTACCACCTCTCATTTAAAGATGGAATGTGACTCCAGCTAAACTTAGCCTGGGCTAACACACCAATTGCAAATTTGTGTCTATTCTGCTGGTAAATAAGCTGTGATTAAATGTAGAAGTGAAAGCAAAATTAATTACCTGTGCTGAAGACACTCTGGAGAAGTGTCTTATGGAATTAAGTGAAATACAAACTAGTAGAGAAGCAGCATAGGTTACATACATGGCAAATTCTTCATGTTTAGATGTCTAAATGCACACCTGCTGTTCTAATAACAACAACAACAAAAGGGGTTGGTTTTAAACAGGAGTTTCATGCATGAAACTCTCTTTATTTAGTATAGTGAATATTCACAGAATATAGAGTGCCCGAATTAACTGGATTGCTGTCATCACTGTCCCAAGGTGTTGTGTAGGTCCTGAACAGGGCCATTAATATGGCATTTTGTAGGCTACAGCATAGATGTCTGAAACTTCTGTGGGAGGTGGCCTTCGGAGATTTCCGAGTAAGCTCTTACAGAAACTTGCAAACTGGTTTGGTAAAGGGGTTTGATTTCTTTATAATCATATTTTTTTCCTTTGAGGTGTTTCTTTAGCTAAATAAAAATGTGATTCTGCAAATTCTGTGCTCATTAGAAGTCATTATAAGTGTAATGAAACTGAGGAAACTGTGCATAAGAAAACAGTGTCTCTTAGGGTTGGAAACTATTGACACAAGGTTTCACAGTATCAGTTAATGCAAGGTAAATAAACATTTTCTCCAACACTGATTTGGGGAGTTATTTTTACTTTGGTTCTCCCATCAATTAAAAGAAAAACATTAAGCTGTCTGCAGTACATGAAATGATAATAATTAAACTATTCACATTAAAGAAATGTTATTTTGCAAACTGATTCCACAACTGTTGCATATACTGCACTTACTCAAATCAAACTTTTGATTACATGCCCTTAAAGAGAAAAGTTTGTGAGTATATCCAGGTTGCTAACTAACTTGCTTATAATTTCTTACAAATACGACTTTTTTATTACTATGTAATCATTGCGTCAGAAGGCATTTTGTGCTTGGCCTCATGGTGTCTTCTTTTTTGTAGTTTGCACTTAAATTAAGTATCTATTGGGATAGAAACAAATTCCACCTTATGGCTCCCATGCTCAGTGTCTCAATCACTGGGTTGAATAATTATTTTCAATAATTATTTTCAAACTTAGCTTTGTGATCCTTTCAGTAGTCAGCAACAGATGACTTTGTGATTATCTTAGGCCATGACAATTAGGGCATTTCCATAATGTTTAAGAAACCCCTTCCATAAATCTGGCAGATGGCAGATTTGAACAATTGAGGACTTTAATGATCAGGTATGGTTTAAACTGTGTTGATTGTTCTAAGTAATTTGTGAAATCGCCTGTCATTATAATGATGTGAATTTTTGATCAGATTTTAGTAATTAGAATAGCAATTAAAATTAATTTATTAGTTAAAAGCAAATACATGCTTATCAGTGAATAGTTTTAATTGAATTTATTAACCAGCCTTCTAACACTATGTGACAGTCAAGACAGATTTGTAAAACCAAGTGACATTGGACTCCCTTCTGTAGTTTCTTGGTGTCTACCTCGGCGCCTTCCCAAAGATCTAGGTTTATTGCAATACTCATCAGATTTGCAAGGCAGCAGAGAGACTTTGTGCTCCAAACCACATGGATCCTGTCTCTCTGAAGTTCCCTGCAACAGACATTCTCAATTTCCTGCTTACAGGGATCCTTCTGCCTGGGCCCCAGCTCCTCAAGTGGGACATCTCAAAACTCCATAAGGTTTCACCACAACGACCATGAAAGACAGATTTATTCCCCCTATTGCTCAGCCTGTTACTGATCTGGTTCCCTTGGAAAAGAATTTTCAGGAGGAGGGTATAGCAGATGCTGGTATATTTGTCAGCACCAGCTGTGCCAGCCGTCCTTTAATCATACTCTTTTTATCCCAGATGATTAAAAATCCTTCCAAAATCTCATGAGAAAAGTTGCTTGACATCTCTGGAAGCTGTCCAGGAAAATCCTTACAGTGCTGGATGTATTGCACACAGCTGTGCCTAGATGGATGGCTTTACCCATTGGTGAAGAATTCTTGAACGTGGAGAAACTCGCTTGGCAAGGAACAGATTCCTTCCCAGCAATCTCCAAGAGAGCAGCTTGGCATTAGTGTGGGCCTTCATGTGAGCAGTTCTTGTATTTGTTCTCTGCTGGACTGTCTGGTGGAAGGAGCAACTGCAGGAAGTCTTGAACAAAAGTAGTTTTAATCCCTTCCATATGAAAAAGTCCAAATGTCATTGTTCTATAGACTCCAGAACTGAATTCCTAGAGCCCCTTCCCAGATTAGTTTCATGAGGGCCTCAGGGAGTTTTAAGTCCTTTATTAATAATGCTCAGCTGGTACACAGGACATGCCTGGAACCCCTTTGTGCTGATTCAGTGGATTGTCACATCCACTGCAGCACACATCTGACATTCTTCAGCATTTGAGACAGGCCTTAAGGATTGCAGCTTGACTGAAAAGAATACAAACGTTTACAGTTTACCTTAAAGATTCCAAAGGGAAGGCCAGGATATTGAAGGTCAGATCTTCATCAGAAGAGGGAACACCGTGTCACAAACACTCAGGGAGGCTCTGCATTTGTCCTTGTGTTAGTTTGGTCCACAATCATCTCACAGCCCTTTGCTGGAGCACTCTCACCGTGTTGGTGTGGAAATACCAAACACCTTCTGAGCTCAGTAACTTGGGTACCAATTCCTTTATCCCAATATTGTCATGCTTGCAACTGTCATATTTACAGATCATAAATGTATCTGATATAAGTCCAAAATACTCCTGGCAAAGTAATAAAAGACCTCCTACAAGGACTACCATTCTATCAGTTTAACGACAATTTTATGAAAATCCAGAATGTTCCTGTATTACCAAACCTGAAATTTGACCAGACAGACCCATGTTGCATCAGGAAATACCATATGTGCAATATCAGGTCCAAATAGGAACAGGTTTTGTTTTACTTAGTTTTTTTGCAAATACGCAAACAATGATTTATGGTAAGAAAAACTGTCTTTGGTCCCAAACTTCTGTCAGACAGCATGGAGCAGGTCATTGCAACTTCACAAATATTTATTTTTTTTAGCTCTAGCTAGATAAACATGCTGTCAATTGTAGAAAGAGTGATTTATGGTTCTGTTTGTTTGTTTTTAATTTGTTTGACGTTCAAGATTTGAATTAAGGCTGGGCAGCATTGTGTCAGACTTTCTTTTCTCTCAAGTGGTCATTAAAGATGACTAGTGGCTTGCAGCTTTGGGAGCAAGAGGTCTGCCTCCTCAAAATCTTATAAAAGTGGTCCTATAGTTTATAATTTCTTACATGTAAAGTATTGTAAGTTTATATTTTCCTGGAAAGTTTTTTATCCATAACTTCTAAGTGTATTATAGATACAAAAAAGTTGGGGTTTTTTCCCAATATTTGTGGAGCCTTGTGCAGAGTACAGTGATTGCTGGCTGTTATAAATTGAGTGAAGTGGACAGAAAACCTTTTTCTCATTTCAAGTGTATACAGTCTATTGTTTCTATTCTGCTTTAGAGATGAGATACTCTACATTCCACTCAAAATATTTCTCAATAAAAATTGAACAAACTGGAGAGCATTTTCAGAAAAAAATCCTAATGTGAATATGAACAGCACAGGAAAACTAGCTGTAAGAAAATGGTGTTTAAAAGGAAAAGAAAAATTTCTTAATTTGAAACAAATTTATATCCTTTGACTGGCATTTCTTAAAGGGGAGGTCATAATCTGCTACCACAGCGGTGCCCCATCTGCAGCCCCAACAGGAGCCAGATGCTGTGGCTGTGCTGTGTTCAGGGTTTCTGCAGCATTGCTAACATCTGCTGCAGTAGGTCCCTGCAGGAGATGGGGGACTGGGCATTTCTGAAAGAAAAACTGCTTTACGTGCAGACAGACCTCTGGGCAGTAATGCAATTCGAGTGGGAAATGAGGACAATAAAGATATAAATATAGCAGAAGTAATGGGAATTGCAAAATGCACTTGGGTGAAAGTTGCCCAACACTTTGCACTTTGGTTAGAAAGACTTGTTTCCTTCGTTTATAACCTTGCCAAAGCCACTTTGAAATCCTGGTGATTTTACTGCAAAGTGGTTTTTCAGATTTCTTGGTATTGAAATGCGACAGAGAGGTCATTTTGTCATTTTTTTGTATCTTTCATTGGTTTAATGAAATTTTATGTCTATTTGTCTACAAAATTTTTGTTAATAGACTGGGGTTTTAGCTTGGTAGCGTTGTTAAACACAGTACCCAGGGGATTCTGTCCAACTCAGAGACTCTGTCTTCACAGTTTCTCTGTGCCAAATGGGTTGGGTTGGAAATTCCAAAGCAGCTGTGCTGAGGGACTTTCCTAGCCAGTCACATTGTTCTCCAGAGTGCTTTTGTTAGGAATTTTGCCATGAAATTCCTGATTCCTGCAGACCTGAAGCTCCAGGCAAAAATTCAAGGTTGTCAAAATAATTAAAACTACAACTGCTTTATAAAGCTGAGTAAGAATCTGCTCAGTAATGCACATCAAAAGCCCTCACAGATTCTGGGTTTTATTTACATTCATGCAAAAAAAACCAGTAAAGAGAAAAACATCTTAATTTTGATGCCAGCACAATATCAGCATATGTTCTGGTTGCTTTCTTCCTGACAGCTCTGTATACAATATAATACAGTTAGATCAGAAAGCAGAAAGTTGAAATGCTGGCCCATTTTTTGTGCCAGATTTTTCTTTGTTGATCTCTAAAACTGAAGCCCTGCCATGCACAGCTTTCATAAAAGAGTAGTTACCTAATTGCTTTTGCTGCATAAGAAAACATCCCCTTCCCTCCCCTCCTACCCCCAAAACCTCTGTAGAAATAGAACAAAGTGAAATCAGTGCTATTAAATATTTCCACAATCTGTTCTGGCCATGACAAAAAAGGGTATTAAAAATTTTGCCATTAAAGAGGAACAAAGAAAGAACATAAAATTTATCTATGGACTTCTACTAAACAATGCAAATATTGTGCACTCTCAGGAAGTACGTGAATCAGAAAAGTACCATGAAACACTTGATTCTGCTTTAGTATTTGTTTTAGTTGTGCTTCTCTCGGAACCAGTTCATTAAGTTCTTTCTCCTCTCTCAAAGAAAATCTCTAAAATCTGTTTTACTTTGAGAACGCAGTACCGTCATCAAGGGAACGAGAGTGCATAAACAGTGTCATGGCTTGGCACAGTCCCTTACTATCCTAGCCCCAGTTCACTTGGTAATTTTTGGTATGATGTGACCATCTGAGTTTTCTCAGATGAGAAGGTTTATAGCATGCAGAGAGCAAAAAGCTCATGGGAAAATTCCTTTTGTAACCTTCTCTCTGTTATTCTTCTTGATGGGCAGTCCTCTCTTCTCATCTGTGTAAAATGTGTCTGCCATGGTACAGATCTTAATTTAGTTGCTGTGAATGTAGGCTAGAATTTTTCATAAAATTACTTCAGTAAGGTTTCTGTTTGATGAAAAAGGGGAACTTGAATTTCTTTAAAAAAATCTAATAGAAAAGTGACATGATTTTAAGATATTTTAGCCTTGTGATTTGGAATTAATTTCTGTCTGACACAGAGCAGGTGGTCAGCCTACAGTTTGTTTAGATGATCGTGCTTTTTTGATATATAAAAAAATATTTTGTTTTACTTCCTCTAAATAAAAAGAATCTTAAACCACATTCTATAAAAAGGGTTTGACTGACTGTTGTATGCTATTCTGTGAAACTGCATGTTTTAGAGAGCAATCAAAAAGCTTTTGAACCCTTAGCTTGTTCCTTACTATCTTTATATTGTGTTTACTGAGATTTGGGTGTGTCCACAGCCTCTTAGGATTCTCATGAATTTTGACAAAGACTTTCATTTTGTGGATTCAAAGTAGCACTTCAGTAGGATAATGATTTCATTTAAAACTGATGATTGCTTGGGTCCCATTCAAGGAAGACTCAAAAACCAGTGATGAACTGTTGAGGAGTGTGGGCTCTCTGTTAAGTCTTACCATGTCTGGACCAAGGTTATGACCCAAAAATTCATTATCCTGCAAACACGCCTGAAACTTTCTCCTTTGCTTCTTATTCTACATTAAACATGGATGTTCATGCTCAGTGAACACTGACGTCTTCAAGTGTTGATCATATCTTCAGATATGCTTTGAGAAATAAATAAGGGCTCTCCTTCACCACATTAGGAACAAAATGATGATAAACAAGGTAAAAAATCTTCTTTGACTTAAAAGAATTTTCTGAACAGTTTTTGTGTTTTCTGAAGAGTTTAGTTCTTCTGCCTTTCTTCTTTTTATGTTTAAACTAATATTTGCTCATGAAGGGTGGAAGATCACAATTAGTTTCTGTAACATTTCCAAGTTGCCTCCAGTGTTATGCAACCTTCAAAGAGATGTGGGCAGGAACTGTGTTTGATCATTAGTGCATGCACAGGTAAGAAAACAATTACATGGGAAACTGTACTAAATAATGGTTTTCCATGCTGGGCCTGTCAGCAGTTTTGAATTTTTCCCAGGATAGAGGAAAAAGGTACAAAATGATAAAGAAGCAGATTCTTTTTTAGATTTGCCAGTGCTTCAAAATGCACTCACCTCGTGCCACTTGGTTTGGAGAGTCCATATACTAAAAAAGACTAATGGGAAAGTCTGTGCTGCAGCCTACTTCTGCTGTTTCTTACATAACTTATATACAATTTGCTGAAAGTGTCCTTTTGATCTCATTAATTGTGATCAGCTTTCTGTTCATATTTGAAGTCCTTGTTGCTCTGCTTAATTAAAGTTACGTAGATTCTCTCAGTATTGTTTTTATTTCTTACAATTCATTTATTTACCAGCTTCTCTTTTGCCACAACTTTGTCAATCTATTGGATTTCTCAGTGTTATCTTTTTTTTCCAGGCAGAATTGTCTTAGTAGCTGATTTAAGCTACAGCATACACAGAGACAATTCTGCATGTGAGAACATCTCAAGGCTCTAATGTTTAGTTAAACAATCTTTCCACAAATACAGGTACAGAAAAGAAATATTTCAGGACTAGCACTGAAAACAGTCACTGTAAGGTTTTCCTCTACTGAGATCAGAAAAATTACTCAGCTAATGCAGTGTTTTCTCATTCTGACGTTAGATATGACCTTGTGCAAAGGCTTTCCAAATTGTTGATTTTCTTTCAAAATACACTTTCTGGCTACATCTAAACTTACTGCTGTCTCTTCTCTGAGTCCTTGTGTAAAGACCACCTAAAGAAAAAAGCGCAGTAATGTGGACCTGTGGCTGGAAGTAAACAGATTTCTGACAGTTTATACGAGGTTGCTGTAATGTATAAAAGTGAAGGTGATTGGGTATCACACTGGGTGGCCTGTAAGCCAGAAACACCTCTCTGTTTCTTAGAGTGCTGGTTTGCACTGTCAGGTGAATTCAGAAGGTTCAGAATTCCCCAAAAGAAAACAGCTCTTTGGTGTCCACAGCCCCGAGACCATCACTGCACAACTCCCACCAAGGGTACCCAGGGAGCTTCTCACCTGTGATGTGATTAAAGGTCATGGTGTGCTCAGAAAAACACAGCCCGTGTGCTCCTGAGGCATGGCTTCGGTAAGGAACAGCCTATTTCATGTTCCACTGAGGCTGGAATGCGGTGTCATTAAGAGTAAAGCCTTGGGCACCTGCTTGGCACCTGCTCTGCACCGAGGTGCTCGTTTCCTTCCCCTCCCTGTCACAGCAGGATGCAGCAGTAGCCGACAGGTGAGTCAGTGTAGGCAGGTGAGCTGGGGAGTGTCCCGTCCCATTTTTTGTTTACTTGGCTTTGGAGGAGTTCTTTCATTCTCCTCCAGGCTGCTGGAGTGACTCAGCTCGTGGCCACCCTGGCAGGTCCCTTCTGGAGGAACTGAAGGCAGCAGTACGGTCACTGCACTGGGTATCAGTCACTTCCATCCTCAGCTGGGTCTGTCTGCTCTCTGAGAGCACTTCTGTGGAAAATAATTGGGCAAAAGCTGGCCCTGGTGACACCAGAGTCATCACTGTAGTCAGTAGTTCACACAGATCCCCTGTATTCTTAATAGTGAAGGCCAGGGAATTATCTCAAGGACGGGTGCCTGCAGGTATATTTTATCACTTCTGTCTCACTAATTTAACTTCCTTTGTATATTTAATTATGCTGAGAACTCTGAAATTCCATTTTGCAGTGAGATTAAGGTCAGTAGTAGATCTATTACTATTTAAATTCTACTTCCACCCCCTAAAAGTCAGACTGAGTTTATTTTGCCTTGTGCAGAGAGGTGCATGTCTCTTGTACAGCAACAGAAATCTGGATGATGGACTTCACATCTCTTGGCCATTCTGGGAACACGACTGTGTAGTGGCTGTGTCACAGAATCATTGTTCTCAGTATAGCCTGTTCCTCTCTGGTTCCATTACTGTATGTTTTTTTTAGCTGAATCCAGTTTGCATAGTGTATTGGAAATATAAACAGAGCTCTAAAAGCCACAAGGCATCCTTGACTACAGAGCCATCAAACCTTCTGCTTCACAAAGAAGTATCATGTTTTCTTTGGATTTTTTAGCACTTTCTCACTGTTACTTTTTCCACCAGTGATACTATTTTAGTATGTCAGAGTTAATATCAACAGTTTTAAAAGGTACAAAATTACTGTATTGCAACAATGCTCTTCCTCCTAGTTGTCTTCAGAATGAAAAGCTCTTTCTTATTTAATAACGTTTTTTTAAGGAGTATTTCTTCCTGTTATGTGATTTGTTTTCACTGTAATCCTGTTTCGTGATAGTTGCTGAACACTGCTTTAAATATTTTGCCAGTTCAGATTTGTTTCTCAAACAAACAGGAGGTTTTTATAACTCACCATGAATCAACCACCTAATTTTGGAAAGCAAAACATGTTTCCATGTTACAAAGATTAGCCAGTAAATGAATATTAACTTTTGTTTCTCTGTGACATAAATAACAGGCAGAACAACTTTGCCCTTGGCATTTTTTTTTCTCATTTAAGCCATAAAGAAAAGTTTTTAACTTAATTGTTAAAAATTTAAATTATTGGAACTTGGTAAATAGGAAAGTACCAGCAAAGACAAATTGATGAACTCGTTAAAACTTGTGCAACTTGTTAAAACATTCTGAATTGGGACAATCCTGATCTTTAATGGCAGGTTATTGCATAGCATAGGTGTTAACTCACTGTGGTTCTGTGGAAGTTACACCTGTGCATTTGTGTTGATGTCAGCCAGGTCTATATGGAAATTAAGATCAGTAATTGGCACTAAGCATAAAATGTTCTGTTTGTACAGAAAATGTGTGCAGGAAGGAATGGGAATCAAGAGGATCTGAAAAGTTTTGGAATTTTATTGAGAGGAAATATTTAACAGGAGGGTTAAAGTTTAAACTAAAAGCATTTTCCTGTTGGCTTTATTAAAATATCTCTTTAGATTTTAAATGAGAAAAAGACACCTATAGACCAACTGTAGTCACCATGACAACAACTTGAACTCACAAAACACACAGCAGAATCACTTGGCAGCACAGTTACATACAAGCTAATACATCAAATCAGCAGAACATAGGCTAGTATTTTACCTAAAATAATTTTTTTTTCTATCTTAATAGGGAAACAAACTGTAGAGCAAACATGAACTCAGGTTCTGCCTTATTTTTGGAGTGATTTTGGTGAATTTAATTTGAATAACTAAAATATTTTCTTTCAAACACAGTGGTTTGGTTTTTGGGGGACTTTTTTTTTTTAATTTTTTTTTAAATCTGTGATCATCCCCAGTGGGGTTTATGTATTTCAACCAGAGATGGCAGTGACCTACCAGTATCAAGTAATATATCTTTTGCCAATACAAAAATATTCCCCTACACTGATTGTTATTGTCTAGTCTAGTTTGAAAAGTTTAGGAGCTGTGTAGATTCCATTGTTTCCCCTGGGAGCCCAGTTTGTTTCACTGCCAGGAAGCTTTCCTGATACTCAGCCTCAATTTTTCCATGTTTAATTTCAGGCTATTAATATGAGAGTCTCATACTGAACAACTATTCTACTTTTTGTTATGGTCTTAAAATATTTGTAGATGCTGTCAGTCTAGCCAAATATGAACCAATCTATCCTTAATTATTTTTAACTTTCCTCAATTGAGTATTTAAAGCTCCCAGTTAGTGCTCTCTTTGAGCAATTTCTACTTTCCATGGATTTGCTCTGTTATGGGAAAAATTAATTGCATTTACTTTCTTATACCACAGTAATATGAGAAATAATGCTCTCTTTCTTTTCCAAGATGGAGTTAAATATATCCAAATTACAGGATTATTTTTAATTACACACTAGCATGAATATTAGTCTCCTGAAGTCTGTCTCAGTAGTACTCATTTTCATCTCTCTCTTCCCTTGAAATGCATATTGAAATATATTCTTTCACATTTTTCTTTGCTTCTCGTGCCGTGAGATTATTTTCTTAAAATTGTTTGCTGTGCTTTTGCAATACCTTTTAAATCGTCTTTGTTATCACCTGGCTTGAAAACCTGAAAATTCCATTAATGTTTTTCCATTATTGAATAAGTGAAAGAAAGAGGGAAATTTTAGTCCTGGATATTTACAAAACTTCATCCTGATGTTTATGATTTTCGTGCCTATTTCTCAAAAGTACCTCCCTTTGCAAGCCAATTTGAATTATATTTCCAGGTATTCGAGTGTCTAAATCTTCCTGGAAAGAAAACTGGTGATGTAATTTCTACTCTCCTTAATCAATCTGCTTGTTTTACTGTTCCATCAAGAAGGCACTTGAGATTACGTGGTTCAGTCCTTATAAAAAGCAGAAAGTTAAATTGTTCACAATTCCATAACTCCCCAACTAATCAGGATGTTATTCTCTCACTCTGTGTTCTGAATTACCAGGGACATGCAAATTCAAATTACTTATTGATCGCCACCAATGTTACAATTTACTTTCTTTGGCTATCACTTTTTTGTTGTTAGTAGGTTTTTTAATTTGGGGGGGTTTTTTTTAATTTTTTTTTTCTAGGACTCATTGGTACATATGAGATTCTTTCCTATGTAAACCTCTTCATGATGATTATTGTGATTGACAAGAAAAACCTGAAGACCTTTAGCAAGTGCCTTAATGAGAGTGACTTTAATCATCAGCATGGTTTAAAAGTCGTGGTGGGTTTACAGGAATATTTGGGTATATCTGTTTGTATCCTGGCAGATTCGTAGCAGTCAGCTCATGTAAGACTTTGCCTTTGCCAGCTACATTAAGACCACCTCAATGCCTGAAAGACCTTTGTAAATCTTCCTTTCAGAGCATGCAGAGAAGTTAATTATCTCAATACTGGAGTAATTCAAGCAGCTGTGCTGTGGGATTTGTTCTCTACATAGCTTTTGGACCTAGTGAGCTTAACAAATGAACTCAGGGTTGGTGCACATCTCTGCCTGATGTATTTGGTCAGTTCTGATTAGACACAGACACCTTTACCTCACTCCTCAGTCAGTGCTTCCTTGGATGCAGAAGGAACACCCTCTGGCCAGATTCCCACCTCCTAACCTGATGAAAACGTGTGGCCCTGGGGGATTCCCTTGGCAGGCTGCAGCAGTCACCTGAGTGCTGTCCACCAGGGTGGACAACAAAGGAGTTTCTTCAAGAAAATGGCAAAAAATATCGGGGAACTATTTTGGGACTAAAGGAAGTAGACAAATGAAAGGCAGGCTTAAAAGAGCATCTTGATCTTTGTGGAACAGGCATTCCTGACACACACAAGACAGACAAAGATAAAAACTTCATTTTTTAAAGGGTATCCTAATTTACTTCTTATAGTGGAAAGGAATATAAATTTTTCTGACAGGAATCCACTTTACAGTATAGTACAGGGAGGTTTATGCTCTTCTCTGAAAGCTAAATGTTAAGAAACCAAACAGCGACCTTCTTAAATGTATTGCACACAGTTTTGTATTCTGTAGACAAAATCTTTTGGTGACTTGCACAGGTGGCTGTGGGTTAAAGTGGACGAGTATTTTGCTGCTGCATATAGTGCCAACAAGGTTTCAAAATGCAAAAAGCAAATATGTTCAGAATAAATAGGACCAAGAAACAAAGAAGAGATCATAATGAAATTTTATAAATGATAAATGGATCTCTGCACAACATCACAATATACTGAGGGATTCCTTGACAAAGGACATCGTGGATGCCAGGAAAGTACAAGGGTGCAGAAATAGACTGAGAAACTGCATAGAAGAGTTATTTCTTTCTAGACACACAGAAACCACCTCTGTCTCAGGGAGTCCTTTATCTCTACATGGCCAGAGGCTGTCAGGGTATCCAGTATCACTGGATACTACTTAGGCTCTTTTTCTCTTCCCTGGACGTCTGCTTTTGGCATTTTTAAAACTGTGTATGCACAAGATGGACTTTAATTGTGACTCAGCGTAGATGTGCTTTTGTTAGCAGGAACAAAAATAAAAGCATATGATACCAGGTTTTGCTGCTAAGCTCATAAATGAATAATATTTCGTTTGAAAGGCTGAAGAAGGGGAAAGGGAAAAAACCAATATTGCTTGAATTAGGAAAATACATTTGATCTAACATGTAAAACTGATAAAGACTCAAGGTATTTACCCAGCAGCATGATCAGCTGAGCAAAACTCATATATCTTTTTTTAAGTGTGCAGAAGCCAGTAAGAACCACAGCGTGATTTAGAGAGCTCCAGTGTGATTAATAACTAAAAGTTAACCCATATGCTAAGTTATGAGTAGCTATCACATCTTTAACTTCATTGAATTAAGTGCATAAATAGCGGTTTCATATTTTCTTTTTCAAGATCCCAAGCTTGCTCTAGTTATTGTAACTTATTGTAATAATTTTTCCTCAGTAAAGATAACTTTAGAGTGTGAGAAATAAAAATTTAGCCATTGATTTGATAGTCAGGAGGAAAGAGTTTTTAAATGGCCTTTACTAGCTTGCAGGTCATAGAAGTGTAGAATAATTCAAGTTGGAAGGAACTTCCCCACTCTGATTAGATTTTTTCAGGATATTGTTCAGCTGAGTTTGGAAGAACTGGATCTGCTCTTACAGTCCAAGGATGGAGATAATGTAATCTAGGGTTGTTCTTTTTAAAATATCTGTCAATAGCAAAAAAACTCTGGCTTTATCACCTCTTTGACAATTAATACGCATATTTCAGCTGAGATGTTGCCATGAGACACCTTATCAAAGAGAATACATCATATTTACTGAATTCTGGGCCATGAACTTCTGGGCCAAGTACACTGGTTCTCTTTATGGAAAATAACGTAACATTGTGTTGAGAAAGCTTGGCTATTTCTTGTGTCGTAATAAAAAACACAATTGGACAAAAGCTCTTGCACCATAAAGCATAAATCAATGAAGTTTAAATAAAACTTTTTGGAGTTTTTGAAATAAATCCTCCAGAAGTTTAAGTAGTACAAAAAACCCCTTGAAGAATTATAAGTATTTCACAATCTGCATCTAGTTCCCCTTTTATATTCTGATTAATCCATTCTAATATTGTATGGTTACAGCATGATATTTAAAGTTCAGAAAGGGGTGTGAAACAGCAATCACCATTGACTTTTTTTTTTGGTAGCTCTCAAAAAGAAGACACTTGTGTCATGGTGTCCTGTGAAGTTCTCCTGATGTGACACCAGGTCCATGTGTGCCTGTGGTCAGCAGCTGATGGGGCTCTGCAGAAAGCCACCAAGAAAATCCCAGGCACATCCCTGCTTGGGAAAACTGCTGGGGGGGAGGGAGCAGGCTGGAAAGGGTTGGTGATCACTGCTAACTTCGGGCAAGAGCAGCTGCAGAACCTTCTGCAAGTTGTCAGAGTGGGTGGGTTCAGCTCTGTGTTCTAACACTCATTTCTGTGAAGTTTAAACATGGAAATAGGCTCTTGGCTTAACTGGGCTGGGCATCACCTTGGAGCCACACAGACGCTTAAACAGCCTGAGGGTGGAAGGACTAATTCTGTCTTTTGCTTGCTGCTAGCTGCCCTGATCTACACGTCAGAAAAAGCCATGAATTTAAGTTGAACATTTGGTAATCAAGCACTTGAACTCTGTCAAGTGATCTGCATCTCTAACATAGCAGGAAAAATGTGTTTAGCATCTGGGCAGAGTGCATTAGAGAGAAGAAGGCAAGAGGCATCTGCTTGTGAGTACTGTGCCTGTTCCTCCCTCGGCGTGTGGGAGACTCCTGAGAGTTTCAGGAAGCTCCTTCTTCCCCTTCATCTGCCTTTACCATTGCTCGTGGGTGGAGTTTCCCCATCTGTACAGCAGATGAGGATTTGGGACAAGCAGTCATCACAGCAGGTTGTAGCTGAGCTGAAGAAGAGCTTATTTTAGGTACAAAAACTTTTCAAGATCATAGTGAAATAAGGTATATATTTCAGTTTGGTTCTGAGGAGTTTATTTGTAGATGGGAACAAAATTGTGGAGGCTTTTCAAAAGAAAAATGTAGCTAAATAATCAGAGTTTCTTCATCAGTACCTTTCAGTGGGGTTCCTACCGTAGGCATGTAGATGCTAGAATGAAATTAAATGGTTTTGAAAGAATGTCTTGAGAATGCTCCTGAGATTAGGGGTAAATAATTTAAACTATTGTAAATATTGCACTGATATGAGAAACACCATCCATCCATTCCCTGCTGTAGAATTGTTTGTCCACTAAACTGGCTCCTTCTGTCTCAGAAATGTTGTCATGTTAAATGTGCTCTCTCTCCCAGTGACTTACAAAGCACTTTTGTTTCTACATAACAAAATGGCTTTTTATGTTATGAAATCTTGGCATCGATACATCTCTGAACGTCTACCCCAAAATATGGCAACTAGTTTAAGTTCTTAATAAATAATAGGCAGTAATAGTCCCCTAGTGTTGCTGTTTGCTGAGAAGCAGTAGAACTGGCAATGGGAATTCAATCATTGTGTAACAGAGACAAATTTAGAAGAGATGAAACAAAATTAGGATATGTGTCATTTAATGATACTGGAGTATGCATCTCATCCTGTGCAAGAACTTTGGAAACATTACACAATTATTCTCAGGAGGTTTGAGCAAAATGAAATGCTAGGCATTATTGTGTTTTTGAGCATAAGACTTATAAAATGATTTGTAGATGAAGAAAACTCCATTATTCCTGCTTATTTTAAAAGCAAAAAAAAATAGTCATTTTGGTAACAAATAGCAGCACTGAATTTCACAGCTAAAGATCACTTGGAAACAAGGATGTTTTCCAAATGGGCTTCAAATGAACCCAGCTTTCATGAATGTAATTTAAATTTTACAATATTAGAGAGTTATCATTAGTTCCACAAATTTGTCAAGAACTGAAGCACCAACCTCATGATCATTTTCAACATGATGCAGCTGAAAATCAATACTTCTTTGATCAGACTGGTTATGGGTTTGGGCACTCTGGAATCTTCTTTCTTTCATTTAAGATTCAGGAAAAATAATGAAGGTATTTTCCTTACAGTGAAAGGTTGACTTCATAGATTTATGACAGATTGTCCAATATTATGAATATATTGAATGAAAATATACCATAGTTTCCAATGGGATTATTGCCCTGTTTGCTCTTCTTCAAATTTCCTCATGTTGAGTAATAAATTTGCCTTACCTGGGCTACTTGGACCTCTGCACTTCAAAAAAAAAAAAAAAAAAAAAAGGGCAAAAATAAATTAATGAGCAAAGTCAAAATAAAAATGACAGTTTAAATTTGTTTACAAGTTCATGCACTTTTTCTGTTTAGCCATCTTTGATTTAATTGGGAGAAATCTACTTTAAGCCACACCGTAGAACGTAGCAGCAAACATGAAATGATTGCTTTAATCAAGCGCCTTACTGAAAATTTCAACCTATTTTCTCTTTTTTTTTTTCCCAGAACTGATATTAGTATTATGGTCTGTTCAACAGATCAACTAAAAGTTAGTTTATTTGTTGAAGCTAACTAAAAGTTAGTTATCTGCAAATATGGATCAATTGTGTTGTGAAAGTTACAGTATGACCTGAGTTTGTCATTTACCTGAGGTATGCAGCAGGGAAAGAAAAGAGGTCAAATATGTGACTTTCCAAAATAATGGAATGTTTGCATTTGCAATGACTTGGTGCATTTTAGGTGAGCTCTTTATTCCCATTTAACCATCTCATAGATCTGGAGTGACTAACTCATCTGAAGCCATTATCTGTGGTTTTTAAGCTGGACGTGTTCATGACCGTGTTAAATGGAGCTCAGCAGAACGATGAATGCAAACATCAGGACTGGAGCTTGCAGGGAAAGCCTTGACCTTGGTTTGAGAGCTTTGTTTGGCCAGACAGGTTGTTCCCAGGGGTCAGTCACTGAGGTGTCTTGAGGCTGGACTTTTGGACAATGGAAGGAGCTCCCTGCTGGCTTTTCAGCATGCAGGAGAAACACCAGGCACAGAGTGGCAAGAACAGGCCTGGGAGCCAAGAGAATTGTGTCCCATTTCCCATGACCCTGGTACCTATCTTCTCATGTTCCTCAGTGTTCCTATTTGTGGAACAGAGAGAAAATTCGGTGTGTAGGTCTCAGCTTGTTTATAAAATGTCACAATATCCTTGGATAGAAAGTGCTATGAAAATATAATCTATTCTACTAAATACAACCCCACGTTACTAGGCTTCTCTGCTTTCTCTTGCCACTTTAGCCCAGCTAATTTTTATGCAAATAAAACATGTTAGCAAAAATGAAGAAGTTAATTCACAAGATACAAAGTACATTGTCATAAATTGTCATAATGAAGTTTGTGTGTCTCTGACTTATTCAGCATAAAAACTCTCAATCATATGTTCATTATAAAATATGAAGAACCACTTATTACTGCATTTATTTATATGCATTGCTGTCTTTTGCTCGAGGCTGAATATAGAAGCAAGGTAGACAGAGAAGCTTGAAATTGCAGGAAGATTACAGAACTTCTTTACCCAAAGATAAGAAATTGGTAGGAAGCCATTAAATTTATAATAGATTTAGTGGGTCAGCCTCTCATATTACATTGACAATAAAGAAATCCTTTCCAAGGTGGCATATTTAGGGTGTGGACAGAGTGGAGTACGCAGGTTATAAAAGAAGATTAAATGGCTTGTCACTGATTCTGTAGAGCTTTTAACTTGTAATTTTAAATGCTGAAATGTGACAAATTACAGATTTCTTCTAAATGTATTTCTTTCAAGCCATTTGATGTTTGATGGATTTCTATTTTTATGACTGTTTTCAACAAAATAGTTTCTTTTGTGTAGCATATGTTTTCTTTGTGAGAATGTGCTTGCATTTTTTTAAAAATCCCCTCTTGTAAGTCAAAACTTAGTTTTGACTTTGGAAAATTTAAAAATGAGATTTGACGTTTCCATAAAATTATAGGCTATTTGTAAAAGTGCTAATTCACCTAAAATCACCATATTTTTATCTCTGTTTTTCAAATTAGCATAAATACTTTCTAAATTAAAACTAAGCATGAAGCAGGTTTATGTCTTTTTATTTGAAAGTCACCAGGTCAGATTCATAATTTTTATGTCCCAACCTCTCCTTGTTCAAATCAATAAAAACTACAAAGATGTGAAGATGAGAAGGATAAAAATTTCCCTTGCACTGAATGTCCCTTGCTCAGTCACTACAAAAAAATGAACAGTAAGGTTTTTTCACTTGTTCCCGACGTAATTTTTTATATTTTACATTCCTGTTACCAAATTCTTCTTGCCGGGGAATGTGCAGGGTGTGACGGTCCCTGACCTGGAAGGGAATTCCTGCCAGGACCCATGAGACTCCAGCACTTCGAGGCCTTTGCAGCAGCTGAACTGAAGGGTTTCCTGGGCAAGCCAACAGGCTCAGTCCCAGAAAATGAGTAAATGCATCTTTCAGCAGAAGCTATGGCAGAAGTGGCAGGGCAGTTAACAATTAAATGGTGACACTCACTCCTGTCTCAGGAAGCAGCCGGACGAGGCTTTGATTTTCCCACATTTTTCTTAGAAAATAGAAAAGGTCACGGGTACTTTCATACATTTTTATTACTGTTATGCACCTCTGCTGATGCACCTGGTTTTTTACTTTCTATTTTCCTTTCTGGTTTTTTGGTGCCTGTTATTATGACAAAATTTCAGTAATGCCAGTAGTATCCTGTACATGTGCAAAACTGTAATAACATGAATACACCGTGGTGGGTGAGCCCTGAATGAGCTCTTTGGTCTTGTCTGAGTAACAAATGACTTTTTAACCTCTGCAAAGACACTCAGAGATAGATGGCTGTGGAGAATCTTTTCAGAGGTCACCCAGTGGTCAGAAGGATTTGTACAGCTATTGGGAGTTTGGTGCTGAGGCAGAATCACAACTGAATAAAGAATATCCTCTCAACCTTTAGGTCTACCTTTATCTGGCATTCAGCCAGCTACAGCTCATGTGATGCACACAGAAAACATGTTGTTCCATGTTGTTTCTTATATTTATCCCAAACATACAACTTTTTCCAAATTCAGTTCGACTATAGGGGCTAATAGCCAAATTTAGATAAAACCATTTGCTAGGAATAACTTTAGACTCTCTTAAAATTAGTATTATAGGGCACTTGGGTTTCTGGGAAGGTTTTATTTCAGGCTCCAGTGACGTGATATGGTATGCTGTGTGATTCTACAGCAAAATAACTGGCATTATTTGAAAAGTTTGGTGGTATTTTCCATTGTTCTCAAATGAGGCTTCGTGATTTAACAAACTGGGCTTCTTTCCTTTGCAAAACTGCAAATACTGCAATTATGGACTTGCAGCAGAGCAAAGTGCTCTCAGCAGCATAACCTTGAGCCATTTTGTCACAGTGCTGAGAGCTGTGTTCAGGTGTCTGCAGTGCTGTGTCCTGTGTGTCTTCAGGTGGGTAAGAAATCTCAGGAGGTCGTTGGGATTGTAAAAGAACTGAGACACCTGCCTCAGTAACTGATGGACAGTTTTTTGCTCTGTCTTACAGGCTCTTTACATGTTTTGATGATTTCCTAAAAAATAAAGTGAGTAGTCTACTTTTAGTGGAATAGATTGTATAAAGAGAGAAGGGTGTGTTCATTTATATTACTTTGATGATTACTTTTTAGGAGAAAACTTCTATATGGCAATAGTTGTGCCATAGCCCAGAACCAAATCAACTTCTATCAGCTGGATTCTCTCTAAAGCAACCTGAGATGGTCGTGTCTCACTTTTTACAATGTTGAGTGAATAGAGGTAAAAGAACAGAATTGCCACCTTCTTTGATGAGATTCTCAAAATGAGCTTTGTGTGAACATACAAAGCTGCTATACATTAAACACTTGCATAGATATCACAGC
Organism: Brachypodius melanocephalos; assembly: GCA_013398615.1. Lineage (NCBI taxonomy): Eukaryota > Metazoa > Chordata > Aves > Passeriformes > Pycnonotidae > Brachypodius > Brachypodius melanocephalos. The sequence goes on along the minus strand of VZSR01000028.1, from coordinate 618,320 downwards.
TGTTTTCCACAGCCTGAACAAATTTGTTTTCTAGTTTGTAGTGGTTGAAGTGAAATTGTCTTGACAAATGGTGTTTTCTTTAAAAAAGGAAAAGATGCTAAGCCTTTATGTACAAGGGTGTTGTGTGCAATGGTACTGGGTCTGGTCATACCTGCAGAATGGTATTCAGACATTTCTAATGATTTTGGACCTCACATACAATCACAGAGCCTAAAATTTGTGGTTGTTCACGATAAACTATTTTTCCATTTTTTGAGTTACTTTAATACAGGGTATGTTGATATATTATCTTTTAAGATACTCTCATTTTATGTAGCTTTTTATGATTAGCTCATTCTGAAAATTGTCTTTGAGATAACCATCATATTTAAACAATATTTGTCCTTTAGTTCCTTTTCTGTCCTCACATGAGAATAGATGGGCATTATTTGGAGGGGTTTTAAGGTCAAAAGAACTGATACCAAGAGAAAGACAAGCGAGAGGCTGGATTCCATCTTTGTTTGCCGTAGGCAGTGATGTCAGTGGTGTTGGAGGGCTCAGGTACCATCCCATACAGCTGACTGGAGAAAAACACCTCAGCTGGTCTCTCCCCAGGGAAGCACAGTGTGAGTCCTCACTTTGGAAACGTGAGGGAAGCTGCTGGGAAGATTTAGTACAGGGAGACAGGAAAGAGGAGGAGGGAGCTGTCACACTGGAACACTCACATGTTCCCTGGGTAACCTGGTAGTCAGACCTGGTTACTAATAAACTGGATTAAAATAGAGTCCAAGCTAGAGAACAGAGCTGATCTGAGAAGAGGAAACAAAAACATTGCCATAGATTTTATCTGATTGGTTTGGTGCCCATTTATGTTATGGCCAGTATGCTATTTGTCCAGCAGGGGAGGTGGATTTAATCTCTGCTCCTTTAATACCGTTCTGGTGGCATAAAAATGTATGTGGTGTTAAGAATGTATGTTGCTTCCCTATTCATGTTACTTAGACATCACACTTGGCTGAGAACTGGTGTAAAACCTAGGCACAGTAGAAATGGTGAGACCTCCTTTGCTAAATCAGGTTACAATCAGTCACAAAAGGTGAAGAAACGTAGAGAAAAGGGGTAACTGTGCTCCTGACATGTCAGAAGACTGCAGTATATATGTGCTTGCTCCGTTTCTGGCTTTCTCTCTCTTTTCTATTCTCCTCACGACACATGTACGAGACCAGGCTTTTTATGTCATACTGCAGCAGTAGCACCATCCCACACACTCCCTGTCTCTAAGAAATGTAACCCTTCTCTCACTCATCTTCAAGTAGATTTCAGTGATTTCTGAACTGAGTATCTTCTGCCTGAAGGAGCGTGTGTCTGCTTTACCTGTAAAGAATTGGCAGCCTGGGCTTGCATCAGTTGTTCAGATACAGGTGTCTAGTGCCATTTGAGACACCCAAGGGTGCCTGAGACATCCACCCAGGGCTGGCAGACATGACCCAGGACCAGCAGGACACCTGTGCTCTCCTGGAGCAGCAGCTGGCGACCAGGTGAGATACTGCAGGGCATCTCCACTGCAGCAAGATGCCTGTCTTAGATAACTGATTCGAGCCTCCTGTTTCTGGGCATGCTGTGTGATTCATATATAAAATGACTGTTTAAGCTCCTGGTTTTGTTTCTGTTTTGTTCTGAGGCCAAGTTGTACAAATGTGTGGTTACATCTCTTCCTCTGGCTGCTGATGGAGATGCTGGTACCCGTGCCTGCTGAGGGTGGAATGGGCAGAACTGAGCTCTCCCTCTCTGAGTGCTCTTCTTGACAGCAACTTTAATAAACGACAGCTCCTTTCAAATTTGTCTTGTTCACGGTATTAAAGAAACAAAGTCACACAACTTTTAAAGCCGATAACTAAAAATGAGCATATATATTTTTGCACAGAATGCTTTGCGCTTCAGGGATTGCAAAATCTTCTGTCAGTTCTGGCAGCATACAGTTTGTGAAAGAAGCAAAAGACTAGATTATACAGCATCTCTTTCTGAGACCAGATTTACGTTTTGTGTGCCAGAACTACATTAAGCAAATCCTCTTCTTCCTTCTAAAGGAGCTAGCCAGCTTGTAGCTCTCAAGAATTTTCTTTTTTCAGGGATAAACATTACTTTGAAAACTTTTCCATGCACCTCGGTGGTGACCAAAGACAACAAATAATGGAACAGGAAACCATAATTCAATTCTTTACTATATAGAAAGATTTGCAGATGACCTAAGCAGCTTTTTAAAGAGGTTGATTTGGTTTTTTGGCTGCTGGAAATGGAAAATCTGTCTCTTTGATTGTATTCTGTGTACATTTAATCAGTTTGTAATCCTCTCCTTAGTTCTGTGCCTACACTGCTTTTCCTTCTAGTTCAGAGAACAAGACAAAACTAGAGCATTCCCAATGAGATGGCTCTGGAAGATTGAAAAGCTGCAGAGTCAACTGGTGCCATAGCTTCAGATGCTGAGGATTTAGAGCAAAAACAGTATAAGAGGGACATTTCTGTTATTCCTTAAGCATTTCCTGGCTTGAGATAGGCATTTGTAGCAGTTGTGCCATATAATATCTTTATTATGAATGCTGCTTTCCCCCATATCTACAGTTAATTATTTATTTTTGTGCTACTTTTCCAAGTCTCATTTAAGGGGTTTTTTTTAACACAATATCAAGAGCTGAAGTGTGTGCCAAACCTCAAAGCTGAAGACAGACTGGGTTGCCCTGTAGGCTGGCTCCTTTCCTTTGCCCTCCCTTGAGAAGGCACCCAGGCAGCAAAGTGACTGCTGGCAGTGTTTGTTGGGTCACGGGAGGAAGGCAATTCCTCCAGAACACCAGGTATGGGCAATTCCTTGGAAGTGCATCCTGTACAGTGAGATGTACAATCACATCTCAAAGAAAAGGCATGGACAGAAAATTATTGATTCGCTGTGGCAGTGGTTTTTATTCTTTGCTGGCGTTTTGTTTTGATTTTGCCCCAGATATTTCCGTCTTTGTGAGCTCTGCAATTGATAGCAATGGCTAGCTCTCTGTATCAATAGACAGGTTAAAGGGACCTTTTGGCATCCTGCCAGTTATCATTCTTCAAGCAGTTTAACAGAGTTTATTTCCTTCTGATATTTATAGATATTTTCAATTGGTGTGTGCCTCTCTGGAGAGAAAGAGCTGAACTGAAATTTTCTGTTATTCTGTCAAAAATGACTGAACAAAACAGGAACAAAAACCTACATTCTCTCTTCAGTTATCTTTATAATTTCCACATGGGGGATACATTGGAGGGTTCTCCATAACCTTTATCTTTTTTAACACATCCAATAATCCCATCTAGAGCATTTGATTTTAGACATACATTGGTAGTATAGAAACAATATTTGCTAAATATAATAATTAGTATTTATTGTCTTTCTGTGAAAGAGGTATAAAATGCAGAAATCCAAACCTGTTGGGATGAGAAGATCTTTAGATCAGGTACTTTTGTACAAGACAGAAGTGTCCAGCACAAGACATCTCTCCTGAGATGGCAATTTTGTGTCCAGTACAGCTGGCTCCATAGAGTCAAATGCAGCACTAGATTAAACTTTGAAGGGGATAATTATTCTTTTCTCTTGGAAATGGAACTAGCTGAAGTATTACAGTTATAATGCACATATATTCTTTTGCAAATAGCTCTTTTTTAAGGTCTGAGCTCAAAAAATATGGAATTTATCATCCTTTGTTGAAGATGAAAACATGTTCACAGTGGCTTAAAATAATGTTGATAATAATTTTGCTCAGCTCTAAGAGGAAATTTAATTTTGTTAAAAGGAACATAAATGGGAACTTTGTATGGTCATTTATTTTCTTTGTGAATTTTTGCATGTATGATTTCTGTTCCTCCTTCTCTGTCAGTGGTTTTCTACCTGCTCCTCTCTGAAAAGTTGAGTCAATTGTCTTAAATATGTGCGTGAGGAAACTACAGAATTGTGAAACAATGTGCTTATTTTCATGGCTGGGCATCCTGGTTCTTATTCCATTCTGGTGTCCTGCTCTGAGAGTCTGTGGGGCAGATTGCCAAATCAGTAAGAGCAGGAACTGGGGGCAGACTGGGGCTGTTGGGCTGCTGAGAGTTCTCCTGATAAAGCAGATATTCAGGAATTGCCTGATCTGTATTACGTCAGCTAAGCAGAGGTCTGGTGCACTCAGTGATGCAGAGAACAGTTCTTATCAGATGGTCCTTATCAGATGATGCATGTGAGAATCAGCTGCTGAAGGCATAGGGCAGTTCTGTCAGGGACCACTCTGAACATTCAGAAAAAAGCAAAGGGGCTGCAAAAAGCTTTCACTGTTCTGTGCTCTACTGAGAAAAGGGGGTTTTTGGCAATATATGGACTTACTTTTCATAAGGAAATGCCAATTACTCAAACCCAAAAGCTTTACTGATACTGTACAATTTTCAGTGAATTTTTGCTTGAGAAAAATGTCCATACTCATAGCCTATTTAATGAAATCTATATTATTTGGAAATAGCTTTTTTTTGTTTTCTTTCAGGGATATATTGAAAGGCCTGCAAAGATTTTGTGCTTTTGTGTGCTGTATTAAGTTATATGAATTCCTATAGCCTTAATTGTAAGCATAAATGTCAAATACTACAGTTATGTCAAATCTGAGTGTGGAATGGAACAGGTGACTTTAGGAGAACCACTGTAACATTAGGACAAAATTAGACATTCTCATTTTAAGTTTTAAAAGGATAGCAAAATCTGGTAGCTAAATAAAAGTAGTCCAGTCCTATAGGAGGCTGCTGTAAATGTGCTTACAGATCACATAATTACATTGTGTAATCCAAGAGTAGAGTAGCTGCTTTTTGTTATTATTAGAGAACACACTACACCATTAATCTATCTTACAGCAGTAGTTATCTTTTTAATAATTATGAGCAGCTAGTTAAATGTAATGACAGATCTAATAAATAGAAAATCTGTAAGCATCATGAATAGGATTATCATGATATATTTATCTTATTAAAATTCAAAATGTCTAAAAGGTCTGAAAAACCTCTTAACTGACATTTATGAACGTCCTATAATCCTATTTATAAAAGAAAACTTCCCAAGTTCATTCACTGATGTAGATCTGCAAAATACTGTTTAAAGATTTTTCTGTTTAAATAAGATTTCTGAGATGATATGTTTTGGAAAAACGCCACACTTGTACCAATGTGGGATTGGGAAGTGCTGACAAGATTCAGAAAGGCAACTCAAAACCAACCTTATTTATCACAAAAAGACATTGGAGCAAATCTAAAGAAAAAGTAATTATAATTCCCAAAGCAGACCTAGGCCTGTATTAAAATGTATTAAATTTACACTATTATAAAGGATGTTACTGAAAGACATGGTGAGGCTTAAGGTAGCATTTATTCCTTCGCCAATGAAAGGAAAATTTGATTGCTTTATGAGACACCTGAAACTGGTAGTCTAAGATGTGTTTTTAAACCTTCTGTCGGAGCTAAATGGTGCATGCATTAAAAGATTACAAAATCAAATAAGTATTTTGTTAAAGGTTTTATGTTTTCCTCTACGAATATTTCGTATCATTCCAAAGCCATTCTGGCGTGTACCAAATTTAGAATTTGAAGCTTGTGAGGGGCTATCCACCAGCTGTCCTGATCAGGTTGGTCCTTGGTGTGTGACAAGACTGGAGTGAGGAAAGGGAAGGTTCTTCCCAATGAAGTTCAGTGCTAAGTCACAAGTTCCAACAATCTGGGTATGTAGATGTGGATAGAGTAGGAGACAGCTCGGTGCTCGTGTTGTTTGAGAAATCCTTGTGTGATGAATCCCTCCTCTGTGTGTGGGAGAGCTGTTGTGTCTTGCAAGTCCCAGAGTCCTGCCTTACTGACACCAGCCACTTGGCTCAGCTGCTTTGGGTGTTTTCATGACTGAAATGTTTCTGAAGAGCACTGCAAATTAATTTAGTGCATTTGAAGCACGAACTGTGCGTCACCGGTGACAGCAGTAAAATGTCCTTCATCAACTGTTAATCCATGCATCTTTATCATGTGCATGAGCTATTAATGAATTTCTAAACTACTCTTACCTGTCTTCATAACTTCAGAGTTGTTAACGGCTTCATAATGAAACCTGGAATATAAAATAACTAGTGCAGAGTCTTCACTTGGAAAACACTCCTTTTGTTTTTCTATGCCATTATCCCAAAATGCGACAGAAAGCACGTGTGCTCACGTAAACGAATTGAACTCCTCTGTTTTCTGTGAGATTCATGCCACCTAGAATTCTGACCCGTGACGCCTAACATTCTTAGCAGCATCAGCATTATACTGTTGAGTGGTGAGGATCTAGGAAACAGTGCCTTCAGCCTTAGAGTACATATGATATTTCATATTTACATGCTTTCTATCAATTAAATATTGAAAAAAATACCTGTACCATCATTAGAGCTGGACTCAGAAGCAAGCTGCCCTCCCTAGTGATTTGCCTGATACTTTCAAGGGTGTTTCTTTCATATTGTAGATAAATATGGGAAAAAAACTGATCAAATAGTACTTAAAAACTTAAACTGAAGCTGTGTATTAATAAAACTCCCCCCTCTGGGAGCTATACAGCCATGTGTGAGATATTTTGTAGGTGAAAGGCAAGGTGAGCGAAAATGCCCTCTTAATGATGTTCCTTTTCAGTTCACCACTTCAGCATGACTGTGAGTGCAGGGAGTTGAATGGCAGGAAAAACCTCAACCAGACAACAAGAAAGGAAAACAGAAAAGGTCAGGCTCAGTTTAGAGCAAAAGCGTCAAGGAACATAAGTGAGAAAGGCCTATAGGGGCAAAGTTGGCAGGTATTTCCCTTGCCTGTTCTGAGGATTAAAAGGAGTTCTGAAGAGGTTAAGGAGCGTGTGTGGAACATGAAAAGGCAGTGAGCATCCCTGAGTCCTGGCAGGAAGATGTGGAGACAGCAGGGAAATGCCTGTGCCTCATCAGGGCTGGAGGCGACTGGGAAGGAATGGAAAGATTGATGGCAAAGCAGATGGAAAGATACAGGTTTTGTTGATCTAATCTTTGCACTTGTATTTATATGTCTTTGGGATAATTGGAACAATGGCCATTGGTGTTGAAAAAAATATTCATCTCTAAACTCAACAACTTTCATAGGCTTCTGAAGAAAAGGGACTGTGGGTGCACAGTGCAGTTAGACTTGTGAGGTTGATGTAACTAATGAGAAAGAATCACTGTCTGGATTTTTAGCCTTAAAACATTAGGACAGTCTGGTTTGTAATCAGAGGAGATAAATCATTGGGGTAAAAGTCAGAAATCCACCTCATAAAGGAATAACTACCATGATTAAATTGTATGTTGTCATATTTGGGGCTCACTTCATGTGTAATCAAATATGTATCTGCATGTCAAGCTATTCTGCCTCTGAAAGAAATTAATTAATTCCTCCTACATCAAAAATAATTCAAATCCGTGTCAGACAACCAGATAGCATAGATGAGGTCTTGAAAGTTTAGTAAATTCCAATGTCATTTCTGTAAGCATGTTTGTGGTGGAAGTGCCAAGATCTCTTTTTTCAATATATCAGAATCTAGCAGAGTCCTTGTAGTTGATTAAGAGAAGAAATTAATTAAATTTTGTTTGGATTCATCCTCTTTAAAGCTTATTTTGATTTCTGAGATCATTTTGATAAGACTTATGTCTTCGTACAGTAAGAATCTTTGACTCTGCTTAGAAGGCTCCCTTGCTAGGGAGGTCAGACACAGGGAATGTAGTGAGCACTGCATGGGAGATGGCCAGGCCATGCCCTGCGGCTCCAAGCCAAACCAGCCCAGCAGCCACTGTCATTTGCTGACCTGGGAAACTGTGGTGGCTGACCAAAAAGGTCATCTCCATCTGATTCATCCTCATTTTCACATTATCTTTGCAGAGTGAAATTGCAGAGAGGCTGTGAACGCTCTGACTAACCCAGAGCAGTTACTTTTGAGGTTTGCCTGGCTAAGAGAACTCACGTTCACCAGAATGGAGCTGTTAATTAGCATTGCACTTGGCTTCCCTTTCTCCATCCTCCATTCAAGCACATCCTGCATTGCCTGCTCATGACATCGTGTAGATATCTGCAGGTGAAAGCAATGTGGTGGTCAGAGACTACTGAACAAAACACTTCCTCATTTGCATTAATTTTAGGAAATTTAACTGCTGTAGACTTTGCTGTATTACTTCTCCCTTGTGATCAATGTCTAGACTGATTGCTGCTGTATTAAACCTGCCCTGTTCTCCTTGAAAAAGGCTTACTTCTCTGAGTAATGGTATTTTCAATGAAAGTGAATGGCTGGATTTCAAAACTGAGAATTCCAATAAAAAATATGCTCCAGTGAAGGATCTGAAAAGCAATGGGAAATAAAACAATGTAATGTTTGAGAATATGACAGGCAAATCATAATATGTAGTTACACTCTCTGAGAAATTGTTTTATTACCTATTTTGCTGTTATACACACAGGCTTCTTCCTTAGTAAGTGTGTAAACAAACATTATAATATTGAGTCAAGAACTGACTAGTTTTCTATTTTAAAATTAAAATATAACCAGGTTCTTAGCTTGAAAGGAATGGCAATGCTTTGTAGAGAACTGAAGCATAGTGATTCATTCAGTAGAGCTATGAAAAATGAAGCAAAATTTGGGAATTATGTTAGTCATGACCGAGTTGAACCTTTCAGGTTAGATTTCACGTTCCTACAGAAGAACATTTAGGGATGTTGTACTGTCATCACTTTGAAGAAGTCTCATTTTAATTTCTGCATCCTCAAAAGAGGTAGACATTAAGGATAGAACTTTACATCATTAGAAGGTGGGTTTGAAATTTTCTTATAAACAAATTCTTGCTAGAAGCCCAGTAATTTTCCAGCTGAAAGCTCTTTCTGATGAACAGAACATTTCCCAGCCATTTCATAAGTAATTAAACATAGATGGATGTATTCGTTCTGTGGTTAATTTTGTGACAGATTTAGGACTTCTTTTAGAAAGTAATGGGGCAGTGTATCATTTAGCAACTAAGATGGTCCATGTTATTCTGATCAGGAATCTTCTATGGATATTGGTTCTAAATTTTCAATCTAATCTGCATATAATATGTGTAAAGTGTATACAAACAGGCAAATTCAAGTTGTCTATGTTTGCTAGATTTTCTGATTTTAAACAAAACAAAAGTAACACTTTTGCTGATAGATTCTGGACTACTCCTTCTGAGGGATGCTCTATTTCAAACCAGGAGCATCAGCTAATGGGAAACTATGAAAATATGGTCCCACTTTAGTAAATAGGTTGATAATCAGGTTGGTTTAATAGCATGTTTTCATATCAGGAAAGACAATGTGATTAGCAGGTGAGGTTAGTACATCTTATCTCCATAAGCAGAGGAGTTAAAGTGCTGTGTGGGGTGTGTAAGAACACGATCTCATCAAAGTCCTGAGCACAGGATGGAAAACAAAGGCACTTCTGGTAAGGAGAGCTGCCTGTCCCTTCTTGGAGTCCTCTAGATTAGAGCCTTGTAGGAGAAACTCTTATCTTTGGTGTGATTTAAGGCAAAAGAACCTGCAAGAGCTACGGAATGGCCTCTAATGCAACCTGCCTTCTAGGCCTGCAAACCCAAACCCTTTCTCCTGACCCCTTTGTCCCGAACCCTTTATCCCAACCCCTTTCTTCTGACCCCTTTCTCCTGACCCCTTTCTCCTGAAGGTGCTCTCCAGGCCAAGGGAAATGGCAGCTGTACACCAGCACTGGCTACAGATGATATTTTATTTGGTTTGCTACGCTTTCTGTCACAACTGTTTCCAGAACAAAAATCCACTATGCATATAGACCATATATACTCTCTGCTTGATAATGCATTTGTGATATTGTATATTGTTTAGGAATTACTTTCTTGGAAATATTTTTTCTGATGAGATCCAGGGTCTTTTATCTGATTAAAGCAACTAATCATGAAGTGTTCAAAGATGGAGCTATTCAAGGATAGTGAATTTCAGTTTCTTATCTCGCCCTAATTCAAATTTAGTTTCCCATGTACAAATCCTAAATCAGGGTCTCATGTGTAAATAAGAATGGCCATGTTACATTTCATCCTATTTATGACCGTTCTTAAAGAATGTAGGGAAAAGGTTCACCCGCTTGATTCTTTCCTCTTTTAAACATTTATATAGTTCTCAAGTGTTCAAGCTAATCTGATGTTCTACTTCTCGTTACCAAGACCTGCTTTGAAGTACTTTATTTGGCAATTCTTCAGCAGAACATTTATTTTTAACAATTCCAAATGCCAGAAGTTAGTTTCACACATAGCATAGAGTGCTGATTTCTAGCATCTCCTATTTTTTTCCCCTACATTTTAATTGCAGTATTGCGGTTTTAAATAAAAACCCTATTCATATTTTTACGTTGCCATATACATTACATGTACTTTATTCTTTCTTCAGAACCGCTGAGATGGTAATGATTTTACAGCAAAATTGTACTGTAATTACTACAGCTGTTGTGCTAAAGCATTTGTGTCTTGCTCTGTCTTTTGAATGAAAAAGCCTTTTAGTGAAAATAGGTTTGTTGAAGCTATTAATTATTCAGTAGAAAAGACATCTCAATTAAGGTGATGGTATTTTTTCTACAGTAGTTTAGGCAGACTAAGATAACTCTTAAATGATTTTATGCAATAGTCTCTAATAGCTCATAATGCAAACATTTGGGATTTTTACGTTTCACAATTTTATCCCAAAAATACAGATCTGTACTTTGTTCCTCAGAACCCATGATACACATTAAAAATAAAATTCAAGATAAATTTGCTCTATCATCCCATCTGGAAGGTGTGATTATATGTTAAAAGTAAAACTTATGTACTTTAGTACTTCAATGCTAAGTATTTAAGTTTAATTGGAAGTAGGAAAGGAGGACCTCCAAATCCACTGAAAAGTGAGAACTTCGATCAAGGTAGGATTATCTTGGTGATTATGTTGATCTGCTAGTCCAGATGAACCAACTACCCTGATTCATCTGATAGTACAACTGCACTATCACAACCTCTGCTCACCTAATATATTATCAGCTGTCAGCTGTGTGTGTGTTGAGAGAAATGCAAGTTGGCAAGAAACAACTGGACATGGCACTTGGGTAATGACATTATTTTAGTGCTGAGCACTTACCAATCTTCTCTCCTAATGAAATTGCACCAAAAAGGCTTTCGAAAGCAATGACAGCAATATGTTTTCTAAGTATTAGCCTAGAAAATATTTCCAGTACAAAGCTACCAGTTCTGGTTAATGCAGTTTTAAATCAGAGAACTTCAGCTGGCTTGTTATAGGATGAGGCAAAATGAATTGAAGCGTAATAGAGGATGCCTGTCTGAAGGAAAACTATTTCAACTTACATAAAAATAATATTTAAACAGCCAAGGCAATTGTATCACCATGAAAAAGCAGAATATTATCATTAAGACAATGTAAAATTTGGTGTTGCTATAAAGCTGCACACCTTCTATTTCAGTTCTTCAGCATGGAGTTGAAGTTTTGATATATCAAAATGTTGTCCGAATTACCAGCACGGTCAATATTTATTTTCTAATGATTGAATCATAATTACAGATCAGCGTGTACCTCTTAAATGCTTAAAATAATCATGAAATACATGTGATTCATGAAGCCCTTAGCAACCACAAGGCTTCCTGTGCATCTGCTCAGACACAGCAGTGACTGAGAAGTAAGTTCATAAAACACATTTGCAGCACTGAAAACACTGTATATCTTTCTTGTATTTCTCCATGTAAGGGTTTATTGAGAGGCCCTGTAATTACAAGAAACATTAGGTAACTGCATTTGGAACTGCATTTTTTATGATTTCAAGGAAGTGAAACACACGTTGAGGTCTGCAACAAGAGCTGCCAGTTCAAACCCTTGCTCCTCATTGGTATGCTGGCCTTGCCTTGCTGGTCAAAATATTCCCATATCAGCTTGTGTTTCCCTGACATAATGTAAAACACCTCGAAGTAAAGGTTAGTCATTTTGAAGTTGTGATAATTGGCCACCTTGTAACTGCAGGTAGGAGCAGGGAAACAGGAGTGGCAACCCCAAGGGATCACACCTGAATCTTGGCTACCGCATTGTGTGTATTTCTTCAGCATCTCTTATCTATTTGAATTTGTTGGAGGGAATGGTGTATTTGTACAAAGATTTATTTTATGCATGCATTTTCTTCATAGAAACATGTAAAATTCCAGTTATACCAATTCACATAAAAATAATTGGAATTTAGGCAATTCATATAGGGAATTTTACAATTCAAGTGAAATAGTGATACTTTGAATTTGTTGTGACTTTTCAAGATGTGGTTTTTCTGTTTCCATTTTGGATTCCTCCTTATTCAAATACTTTCTTATATCTCAAATAGGTATCTAAAGCATCTTGGACTGTGAGATAGGGCTGTTTTTAATAAAGTAGCTGAACTACTCATTGTTCATGATTTGGAATTGTTGAATACTGCCCCTTTTTAAGAACATTCATATTTGAGTGAGGATGTAACTTCTGCCTTGGAAAGCTGAGGAACTCCTGAGTGAGTGATGCTTTCTATGGGAGAAAATTATTCAACTGATTATGACAATAACTAGAGGTAGCGAAACTAACTTGTGGTTTTAATTACAGATTGTTTTAGAGGAAAATGTCCCCCTTCTCTAAAGTTTTGAAAAACTAGTGGTGTTTAAACTAACTATCCATATTGCCAGGATATTGTTATTCTCCTCTGCTTTGATTTCACATTACATATCAACCCGTTTTTACTTTGTGATGTTAATTTAGAGGGTCAAATCACTTTTATAATAAAGTTTACAATAATCCACTTAATTTTATTGTTCAGTACTAAATAGCTGAAACAGAACATGAAACACTTGTTTACAAAAAAAATTATCTTTTTTCTGTCCTTAAAGTTTTTCATGTTGTAACAATTATCACAGCTAGGCTATTCTCAATTAGTTTATGGGAAGATAATGATTTACAACTTGGAGTTGACTTAACCCACACAGGGTTTTTTTTTAATGGCACTGTGAATATTAATATCAATAATTATTTCTCTTTAATTGACAACAGCATGTGTTTATTATTTTCAAAGATTTCCCTGTGTGTTCATTGCCCATCTTCAAGAGTGACTTTCACTAATTTCACAGTATGGTAGGAAGCAAGGTTAGTTTACAGTTCACGTTTTACGGTTTGTTTCACTTCCTCTTGAATAGGCTCTGTGACAAAAGCCAGCTTTTTTTCGTTCAAAGTTTCCAAAACAGTTTTAAGTGAGGTCCAGATGTGTAAGTTCAAAAGCTGTTTCTCTGCAATGCTCAGTGGTGGGGAGACTTATGTGGCCAATAAAGGCATTCCCAAGAGTCACCCCATGTGCCTGGGAGTGTTGTCCCAGCCCTTGTTGAGCTCTGCCTTGGTGCTGGGACTATTTCCCTGGGCAGGTGTTTGTCCCAGTGCCCAGACACCCTCTGCTTTCAGGATCTTTGTCTGATATCCAACCCAAACCCCTCCCTAACACAATTTCAGGCCATTCCCTTGGCTCCTGTCCCTGGTCACCACAGAAGAGATCAGTGCCTGCGTGTCCTCTTCCCCTCGTGGGGACGTTGTAATTGCAATGAGCTGTGCCCTCAGCCTCCTCTTCCTGTAACATGTGCATATTTTGTGTGTGCTCATTCATGTCATAAATACCGTCTTTTTCTGAAAGTGGTTATCTTGATGATGAATTCATTTCACTGCACTTTTAATCTAAATGCTCATTTCGCAATTTTTTCCTGCACACAAAAACGATTATTTAATGAAAGTTATGTAACAGTAATGATATATCCTTAATTACAGAAATCTTTATCTTACATGATACAAAACTGCAGATTATTCCTACTCAGAGCACAGAAAGGAGGAAAATCCCTGTACTTTAAGCATCCACTTAGTCGTATCTCTGCACTGTTACCGATAAGGTTTTCATTTCACTCCAGTGCTTTATCTGCTCTGTATGGTTAAATTGAGCAGTGTCAGAAGTCTTCTTGTCAGCAGAGTTTAGGAAAAAAATCTAGTATTCAAGGAGTTTATCTGTGTAACTGTGTTGCTGCAGAGACATGAGCTGATGCATTACAAAATCTCCTTTGGGCGTATCCGTGTTTGTACTGTAAAACAGAGTTCTCAAAACTGAAAGTTTAAAGCACACTTGGGAATATTTGGATTTTTCTCCTGCCATAGGCACTGCCTTTCCTCTGGTGATGAATGATGAATTTACTGTAAGCACAGACACAACAGTGTTCCATATTAGCTCACACTAATAAGAATAGAAGTTCTGCAGCAAAAACATACTAGAGGCCTAAATAAAAATTAAAAACATTTAAGTGAAGCAAAATCAGTATACTGTGGTTGTAAAAAATAGAATTAACCACCTAAGCATGGAAAAATTATAGTGAGACAACATATGAAGTTAAATTTATATTTTTTTAAAATTAGACTGGGGCATAACAGTAACGTCACAAATTAATAGGAGATTGCTTTGATGATGGTTTAAGTGTCCTCTCTGACTTTCTGGAATGTATATGCCATTTTTTAGTACACTTAAGAATTTAGCAGGCTATAAAAACATAAAACTATTAATTGTCAAGTGCATTCTAAAGCCAGATTTTCTTAAAAGACAAGAGATGGAGTGATGGTCCATGCCTCCCCTACGTTGTTGTGTTGGTTCAAACGTTTCAATTAGAAAATGAAGTCACTAAATTTGATAGAATGATGACACTGATGTCTTTATATATTTTTTTTCCACAGATTAAGATGCTTGGTAAAGCAGCTGGAGAAGGGTGACATTAATGTGGTGGATTTAAAAAAGAATATTGAATATGCAGCATCAGTGCTGGAGGCAGTGTATATCGATGAAACCAGGTAAGTCTGAGGGGGAAAAAAATGGAAAGAATTGTGCAAATTGTGTTTTCGAGGTTTGGTCTTTGCATGCAATTGTCCCTGACATGAGCTTAAGGTCTGTGCACATCAGAAGAAACGTATGTGGCTCTTGGGTCTTTCAGTGGCAAGGCTAAAGCAAGTAAGATTCCAAAGGTCAGATGTGACTGTTGTCTGGAAAGAAATGTTCACAGAAATGAGTCAGAATAGCTGGTCAGTAAATACACAAATTAATAAAAAGCTGTGATTTATTTTATAATGTTTGAGGCTTGGTTTCTGTTTATTGTTGGCGGTATTGCTGACAATCATGTAGGTTAATTCCAATTAAAATAGAAGTTCTGAGTATTTGGATTCTTGAGAGTGTTTTACGATATGGGCTGTATTGAAATCAGCTGGCTCACTTGCTGTTTTTCTTTCTGCACGCTGGCCTTTCTGATTTTTTTCTAAGCAGAATGGTCTTGCAAAGATGCCTGCCAAAACCTCCTCGGTACCTCTGGAGCTTGCTGTGTTTGTCTCAGTTGTACATTTGAGAATTATTGAGACTTAACACACTCTCTGTGCCGTGTGCCCTCCCCTTGCAAATCTACTGCTAAAGTGCTTGAAGCCCTGCTTCAGAGATAAGGCACTGCTTATTCCTCCATGCCCTTCCCAAACACTGGGGTTAAGTGAGTGTTCTCATTCATAGATCTTTCTGGACAGTAGTGCCAGGACTGGGAAAATAAATTAAGATTTACTTCGTTTCTAAACTGAGGCAGCTTCTGTGGAAATGAGCAGTAGTGTTGCAATGAGGAATCCAGTCTTTGTGGCTCCGTGTGGGAGTCTCAAGACAAAGAGCAGGCATTCCATGCACAGAGAAAACAGCTACCACTGAAAGTACACCGGCTGCAGCGAGAGGTGCGTGGCTTCTGCTGTAAGCAAATCTTTCAATAGGCTGATTGCTCTCGTAGAACTTGACAGCTGATCATTAAACTACACAAAAGAAAACAAACATGTGTAATTTTATAGTGGTTTGCCAGATTTTCATAGTCCTCTGTTATTTTCTTAATCCTAGGGCCATTATGATCTCCTAATGGTGACTATTTTCAAAAATTCTACTTCAGTGTAGCAATAAAGTTTTTCTCTTCTGGAGCTCACTGCACAACAATATTTAATCGCATTTATTTATTGCATCCACTATTTTACAGAATATTCTGACTTTTCACTGTACTAAGCCGGGTATCTTGTTTCACTCTTATTGAATACTTGTGTTCACCAAATAAACTTTAGAGTTTGTGGACCTACCAAATTTTGGTAACATTCCTTATACAGATAGCCATTTAGAATACATTTCATGTATACCTTTCTGTACCTATATCTGTATTTATAAGGTATATATATGTAGACATATAAATAAAATTCTGCTATAAGTAATAGTTAAAAGTGAGACTGTAACGAAACCCACTTTTCTTTTACTCACTTTTATTCTTTTAATTTTAGTGGTTTGTACTTCACTTTTGTACCTCCATATTGTTCCTTTTGGTTTACAGTATTTGATTTTGGTTTAATTTCTCTTCCTTGGACTAATGTAGTCTCCATGAAATTCAGAATCAATATGAGTTTTTTTTTTAACCTGGTGGTCTTTGTGTTAATTTTATTCTAGAAATGTAGACTGACCCTCCACATCTTAGTTGGGCAACGTTACTAGTGGTTCTATTTTAAATTTTGACACTTCCCCATTAAAAACAATTGTAAATGGTAATCTGTAAAATTTGTAATTTACTAACATTCTGAATTGACACATTTTGAATTTGTACATTTTGAATTTATTGTAATAAACACCTTGGACTAAACTGATTTTCCAATGTACTACTACAGCAATGCTCCAAAGATTTCCACAGTTTTGGGACTTAAAAAGGGACAAACACATCCTCATATTTTGGGCAAAAGGGAAATAGTTTAAATTGCAGGACAAAGCATTTTGTTATTTCATGATACCCTTCAAGCACAGCACAGACATATCTGTGATAGGAACATGCACATGTGTGTCTTTGCCACGTGAGGTCCAAGGAAGCAGAAGGAAAAGCAGGATGCTTGACTGGACACTGGTGCTCCCAGAGCTGTGTGTTGTGGAGGTGGGAATGGAGCTTAGCAACAGCCCAACAAATCCATGAAATTGTCCTGTTTCCTGCAGATTCTGAGGTGAAGAATGGTCCCTATATCTTGTTCTTGGGCAGCTCTCAGTATGCACTTTGGGTTATGTTTGCAAGCTGGAGGTGGCTGTTCCCTGGTCTTTTCAAGTTTTTCAGTACTGCAACAGGACCCAGGTCTGTGGCAGCTGCTCTACCTTAGGCTAGGAATTAATATCTCAAAAATTAATAAACTGGGATGATACTTACTCAGTAACCTTGTTCTTTCTTTTGCTCCCTTCCAGCCATCAATAAGTGTTTAGGAGCTTCCTGTTTCAAATGAGGGCCAAAGTCAGTGAAGGAGCCACCTTTAATGTTCTTTACAATATCCAATTTTCACCAGCTGTATCTTGGTATCAGCGCTGCAAGGCTCTGAGCTGGCCCTGCAGAAGGTGCTGCTGAGCATCTGCCAGCAGGACACTGTTCCATGGCATTGCAGGGCCTTGGCACTCTGTTGTCACCTGTGGCACTCTGTTGTCACCTGTGGCACTCCAGATGGAGCTGAGTGTGAGTCACAGAGCTTCACTGGCTCTGAGGCTCTGGTTATGGGAGGAATTGTGCCAATTCAGACACCAACAGCTATGCAGGGACACCAGCAGAGATGGTCACACCAGCAAAATGTCTTTGATGGTGAAAGGTTGAGAAACTTAAATTTTCTTACATCAGAGAGATGTAGATATTTTTAAAACTTTTGAAAAACGTTTATCCTCAGTCTCACAATCAGAAAAGACAGATTGGTTTGTTCATTTATACATGAAGGCAAGCGTCGAAATTCACAGAAGAATGGGGCACTCAGTCAATGATGTCATTTTTTTGGAAAGGTCTAGAACATATTTCTCCTGAAAATTACCTTTGTGAGAAAAAAATCTATGAATATTAAGAACATAATCTGCCTAACACCAAGGATAGAACAGGTGGAATGGCCTGCTCTATCTGGTAATTGTTTGACAGGTGGAAAATACGGTCTGGGTGATTCCTCTCTCAGCTGGCCTAGCTGGGGAGATACTTGAAGGGGCAATTATTTAAGCATGAAGTTAAATTTTAATCTTGAATATTCAATCAAGTTTGCTGAGAGTGTATTGCTCCTCCATAGCCAGCCCATGGTTAAATGTACTTTGCCTGAACAAATAAATGCACCATTTGAAGTAAATCGTTCAGTTTATCCATTAAGGGAATCTACAATTGATACTTTTGCAAAAGCTGCTATTGAGAAAAACTTATTGTGCATTCCACCCTTATAAAAGCTTAAAATAAGCCTTTGAAATCTTTTGTACTAAGCTAACATGGTTTGGTGTTGTGTTCTTCTTTTTTTTTTTTTTTTTTTCTCTGAGAGGAAAGCTTACAAAAGCATTTAAGTTATATAAAAAATGCATTTAAAATCACTGGAAATCTACTAAATTCTTACTAAAACTTCTCAGTTAAGTTGGGGTATTTAATAACTGGCCAGCATCCCTTTTCCAAAGTTATTGAATTTTTCTGTCTTGAAGTTGTTGCTGTTAATTTATTTCTAGGTCATGCCCTGAATTAATCCCTCCCCTGTAGAGCTCCCAGAATGCCATATCAAAGGGAAAGAAAAGGAAATTTAAGGAAAGGGAAAGGAAAGGAATTCCTACATTGCTTGTCTTCTGTTGTAATATTTGCACTTATTCCAAATTATTGTCCGTTTGTTTGAATTAATTGGTAATTCTTCATATGAGGACAAGTCTTCTAAGAATGTGCTAATTTTATGAGTACAGCATGCTGGTAAAATCATAATTTCCTTTGGAAAGACTTTTATGTATTAAAAATTCCTCTCATTTTTGCAATTTGTTTCTCTTTATTGGGAGTCAAGAGAACCTTTTAGTGGATGTGGGTGGAAGTTGTAGTGGGCTATAGAGGATGGCAATATTGATTGAATGTATTGATTCAGCCTTATTCAGGAAGACAGGAAGATAGTAGAACTAAATAATTGGTAAAAATGTGAACTTTTAGACTGTAAATCCTTCTGCACTCAAGATCTAGGAGAGGACTTTCTATAATTTACTTTTAAGAGCTTGATTAATTCACTAATTGGCAAAGAGTGCCACCTTCTCAGCCTCTTCCCTGGAAATCTTTCACTACCTCTGTTAGGGAGCATTACTGATCAAGAAAGTTGGAATTTTTTTCCCCATAGCCATTATCTAATTCTAATTTTTTCATTTTAATTTTCTTTCTTCTCCTCCATAGTATATCTGATATATTCCTAAGGGAAAAGGAATATACTTCTGACTAGTGCATTCCTACATTTAAAATTCTGATTAAATGAAAAGAGAGCAAGAAATTATCACTACTTGAATTTTGAAAAATTATTCTTGGCAGAAGACCACAGTAGTGCGACAAGAAGATCAGGTTATTAGTTACTATGACTGCAGAATTAATTGATTGCTGAGCTGAAATGCCATGGGCCATGTCTTACTTATTCCCACAACTGTCAATGAGAGTTCTACTCACGGAATGAATAGAATTAAATAACCCAAGCCTCCCCCTCTCCTTCCCACGCATATCTCTTCCTCCAATTGCATCTTCTTAACAGGCTAATGATCTATGAGCAAAATAAGTGTATGTAACCCTGAGATTCTGAATTTGTGTTGAAAAAAAGAGAGTATTTTCTGTGGAGCGTTTTGGTAGAGCTCTTTTTGTTGTTTTGTTTTTTAGCATTTTTGGGCGTTCCTCAGCTTTATGGAAGAAAAAGTGTGTGCCTTGGTATCTCTTATATATATATTTATTTAATTCAACTGGGATATTTGAGTTCATGCCTCCCAGCTGAATGGAATTTATCTCAGCAGAATTTTACTAAAGACTGATTGTGGAACAACTATCTAGCTTTAAAATCTCCACAGTCTCTGATCTTCAGGTTGTTTGATTTGGAGGATGAGGCTATGGGCTTGTAGGCACTCTATTCCAATTCCAGAGGCTGTAGCCTTGTGTTTGACAGCTATAGTCACCTGTCCATTAATTTTTCCAATGACGTTTTTGAACCTGGGTCGAAGTTTATGTGTTTTGAAGTTCACAAAACTGTATTACAGCTTACAAATTACATTTTGCAATTTACAATTGTAAGTTAGAATGCAAAATCTTGCAACATCCCTGTAATATTTCACAGGAAGTTCAGTAGTTTGATTGTGTGCCTTTGTTTCGAACCTGTCTTTTGATTTTATTTGATCTTCACCCCCTTTTTTTTAAAGGCAGAGAATGCTAGAATGGGTTGGAGTGAGATGAATGATTAGCCCTTGTTTCTTCTCCTTAAATGTTGTTTCAATTAGGCACCTGAAAGAAAGGAATCCTTTTTGAGAAGTTATCAATCTTATGTGATGAGGGATCACGTGAGGTTTTGTGCTTGCAAATCCATTCTGTGTTGCAGTTGTTTTCCCAGTTATTCCGTTAGAAGCAGGGCCACTGGAACTCCCTCTCCTCCCTGGCATGTCCTTCAGCCATCTCTCATCAGAGAGCAGTGGCCTCATGAAAATTACAGATCAAATAAACCCTTCTTTCAAATACTGCTTTCTCTGTTCCATCCTCATGGAGTAACTCCTGCTTAATGTCGTTTACAGACTGAATAGTCCTCCTGCTTCACAGATGAGTGGTTAAAAAGATTAGAGAGACTGCAGTGTGTCTTGCTAGTCTTAATTTGTCCTCCAGAGGCTCCTATCTGCAGAGCTCAGGGCTTGATCCCAAATTTAGATCTGCATCTGATTATAGCAGACTGGTGTAGAACTCTGCTTCCTGCTGCACAGGTGACGTGGAATATCCTGGCTGGATGCTCCGAGGCAGCCTGATGCCCATGGTCCTCTAATTGTGGGAATATTTGCATCTCATTTGAATAACAGTTGGAATAGTTACAAAAATATGTTTAGGTTTTTTACTTGTTATACTAAAAGCATATCAGATGTCAAATATTCCTCAGAAATATTAATGTACTGATTTCTCCGGGGATATTTCATAACAGTGTTAGACTACTAGGGATTTAAGTGGACTGTAACATAGGTTTTAGTTTGGGCAATAAAGCCAATTTAAAGCCTTTGACCTTTGGCCTTGGTTCAGTTTTGCAAGATAATTTGCTCAAATCCTTTCCTCCACACAAGTCCTGCTCTTCCAAATTAAGTTTCTGATTTTTGGCTGTTGTCCCACTGTTGGAAAATTTCATAATTCTTGTTCATTCTCCTCTTCTTTTACTTCGTGTTAAAGAGCCTTCCTAGTCTGATAATTTTATGCCTCTGAAAAATAGGAATGTTTCTCCTGTTCTTTCAGTAAACTGGGGAAGGATGAGGAGTGCATTTCAATTTTTTAAACCCCAGTTGAAGAATCTCACAAAATATCCTGTCAGCCAGATGGGCTGCTGAAACTGAGCACAAATATGCTATGCTCACTGTTCACCAATAATTGATATAACTCTTCTGACATGCTTCCTATTAGGCATCTTTCTATAATTCCTCAGATAGCATTACATTTATGTGGAGAGTATTTTGAACTGTAGCACACTCAGGTTTTCCTTATTCATCCATGTTTCAGAAAGGCAGCACTGGAGAAATGGACCTATGTAATCAAATAGTATCTGCAATTCAATTGGTACCACTTTCAAGAAAATATTTTGAAAGGGTGGCATGCTTTGCATGTATTCAGGTCATCCTAGCTCTGGGAGTTTTGCATAACTGAATGAAGAGAAAATTGATATCAGACTAAATAAGGGATTTGTTTCCTGGAAAGCCCAGCACTCTGAGTGATAAGGGCAAATAACTGCAAGAGAAAGATCTATAGTTGTGTGGAATGGAAGTGTTGAGCCTGTTTAAAGAGAGTATTTAGTCACAGGTTTCTTCTAAATAAACCGATGACCTTTAATTCACTTTTGTTGAAGTGGAGTTTCTTTTTAATACTTCTTCTATTTTGCAAGAGCTATATATAACTTTTCTAGCTTTTTGAACTGCCAACAATTGTGAAAGTTGACTGGCAATCCAATCTTGTAGAGTATCTTTACTGCTATGACTTTGTTACCCTGCCTTCAATAGGAATACAGGTCTCTACATAGAAGGAATTAATTCTCTTCAATAAAGGAATTAATTATCTTCAGTGTTTTTATTGTGCTGGAATAGCATGATGAGCACATGTAAGGGCATTCATTGACGTGCATTCACCTCATCATTGCTACGTAGCAGCATTTACTTTTGCATGTAAGTATCAAAACACTTCTTGTACCATTTTGGGGGACAGATCAATAGACCAATGGTGCTCTCAGTTGGAGCAGCAACCTTGCTGACATTTCTGTCAGTTATTGTTTTAGAGGTCCTCTTGGGATTTTATAGCTCATTGGTTACACTTCTGTCCGCCGATGCTCTGACAACTTAATAGGAAAATCTTTTCTTGTCTTCAGTTGAATAACTTGCATTTTATTGTCTTTTGCCTTCTGGAACATGGGCAGTGGAGAGAGAGAGGATATCTGCTGTGCACAGCTTCCCCTTGGTCTCAGTCCATCTGCCAGAGAGGACACTCAGTGATGGGCTCAGCTGGTCCCACAGTCAACCTCAGCTCGTCTTGGATCAAGCTTTTTAGCTGTTCACCTCTCAGTTAGGCCTGAGGTCTTGTTGGTTACCCTGCATTATTTTTTTTGCAGGAAACTCTTGGACACTGAAGATGAGCTCTCTGACATCCAGTCGGATTCGGTGCCGCTGGAAGTGCGGGACTGGTTGGCTTCTACATTCACCAGAGAAATGGGAATAGTGAAGAGGAGACCCGAGGAAAAGCCCAAATTCCGAAGCATTGTGCATGCTGTACAGGCTGGGATTTTTGTAGAAAGGTGAGAGCTTTGTTTTGTTTTTACAGCAAGTACTGCATTTAACCACAGTGTCTGCCACTGAAGATCCTTTAAATGGTCGGATGGACTGAAGAAAATCTTTAAGCCAGAATTTATGCTTCAATTTCTGCGGCCACTCCATGTTTCTGTACAGAGTTCCAGATGAAACCTCTAAATTTGGAAAATCTCGTAAGCCTTGGAAAATTCTGGGGATGAACTCAATGGCTTTGTAACTTGTACACTAAATTGTACCAAAGACTGTTCTAACATTAAAGAGTAATGGACTTGCAAAGGGGCTTTTCTCAGAACTTCATAAAAGATAACATAAATCTTTGGGGTCAGACCCTTAAATAGGTTCATGTTATTTCGCAAGCTCTGAAAGAAGAAATTGAAAAAGATAAATTGTTCCACTATGTTTTTAAAGAAGTGCTATTTCCTAATATTTTATTTGTTCTTTTAGGATGTACCGGAAAACTTCAAGCATGGTTGGTTTGGCTTATCCAGCAGAAGTGATAGTCACATTTAAGGTGAAAGAAGTTTAATCATTATGGAATTTGAATGTATTTGCACTTTAGTTTAGTGACTTTTAGGGTCAAATGAATATTTTTCTACTGAACGTACCCTAACCATACTCAGTACTACAGAACTAAGCACAAAGAACAGAGAAAATAATAGTTAAAAATTAAAAAATACCATATGATTCTGATTAATTCTGATTTCATTTAGATCCTATTAGAGCAGTAGAATGAAATTTGTATAGAAGTTCTTATACAAATGTGAGACAGTTTTATCAGCTCCCAGTGGTATCATAATCAGTGTCTCAGACAGCAGAATTTGTTTCCTTTTTAGGAAAGAAAGAGGAGATAGTATTGGGATAGAGCTAACAAAAGAAGCTGAAGCTTATGGAACAAGTACAGCATTTGCTGTAAATTTAAGGTATTACTCTAGTTCAGCCAAAAAATACTCTTTTATGGTAAGCTGAGTTCCTATGTCAATGAATGCAATTAAACACTGGTATTTGTTGAGAGTTACCTACCTCAGCTTCTCCCCTGAAACCCAAACAATTATATTATTCTCGAATTACTTTATGTTTAATGACATAAGTGTTAATGACACTGCATAATTACCTATTTGAAGGGTGGTATTTGGAGTAGCTCCATAAGATTGTATAGACAGTTTGTACAGAGAAAGTTAAACTGGAAAGATTCAGACCTTTGATTCAAAGCACGCAAAGTGGCCTCGGTCACGTTGCAAGTGTTTTATTCATAACTGACACAATTGCTTTCTTCATTAATATTGAAGTAGCCATTAACATGTTATCTACATTAGGAATTTGAAAGAGTTGGATAATAAAACCACCGCACTCTCCCTCTTCCCTCTAAACACTAGCCAAATGGATGGAAATGTAAAGGTTTTTTTGTTGTTGTTGTTTTCCTTTTCCCTCATCTACAGGATGTTGATAAGTGGTCTTTTGACGTATTTGCCCTTAATGAAGCAAGTGGAGAGCACAGTCTGAAATTTATGATGTATGAGCTGTTAACCCGATATGACCTTTTGAGCCGTTTCAAGGTCAGGAACAAACCACCCATAAAAATATGTATGAAAAATACCTGTGTCAAGTTTGAAATACAAGAAAAACAGCATTGAAATGTTTTTTTTAATTGTACAATGCAGTGTAGAATTTCAAAGAATATGGCAGGTGAAACATTGTAAAATGCCAATAGTTCTACCAAATGAAATTTCACCCAGAACATGCAGATTTTTCTGCAGCCCGAAAAATGGAAAGCTGTGTAGACCTTGTCATGTCATTTGTGTTACATAAATATATTATGTATACAGATTATTTACCCAGCAGGTCTGAACAAATGTCCCACCTTTAGAGACCAAAAATTACTAAGAAGGCAGAAAACCATAGTCAGTCCTAAATACATTTTTTGTGGTCTGGATCATGGTACGTTGATCACTGTTGTGCAAGGGCTTCAGCTGAACCTTTCTCTCCTAAGCAACCTGGGGGGATACATTAAGAGAAAAATTGCTTTTCCAAGGTGTTTGTAGGGTTTTGCAATACAATATGGAGTCCTTATAGCCAACTTTGAAAGGATGACATTAAAAAATGGATCAAAATGATAAATTTATTCTTACCAAATGAAAGTTTTCTTATAGTTTCAAAATCACTTTTCTGCAAAAACTCGGTATTTCTTCTGAAGAGGCTGTCTCACCCTTGGAGTTTCTTGAATCTTTTAATTTTAGGCTGGCAACTCAGCTTTTCCCAACAGGCTTTGTTTGCTTGAAGTCAGAGCCACACCAGGGCTACCATGTTAACACAGACACGAAGTACACAAAGCTGCTGGCAGAGTGGGCTTAAGCCCATTCTCAGTCCCATTGTTTATATTGCAGGGTTTTAAAATAACAAAAAAAAATTAAGGGATATGTAATTGCATTAATTCCATTAAATGGGTGAAGTGGTTTATCCCCAGGCAGTAAATAATCACCACACAGCCGCTCACTTGCTCACTCCTCTCCCCAGAAGGATGGGGGGGAAAGAGAATTGGAGGCGTAAAAGTGAGAAAACTTGTGGGTTGAGATATGTACAGTTTA